>PVKH010017229.1:0-15481 GCA_004027955.1 Chaetophractus vellerosus | reverse complement strand
ATACTTGACTGAAGTAACCTCATCAAAATGTCCTACTTACAATGGGTTCACACCCACAGGAATGGGCTAAATTTAAGAACATGTTTTTCTGGGGTACATACAGCTTCAAACCACCACGCAACATATAATTTCCCCTTTTATCCACATTCAAATTCAGTACTATTAATTACATTCACAATGTCACGCTACTTCTGAACTTAGTAGGAAACCATATAAAACTGTGAACCAGATTGATAGGAGACAAAGAAAAAAAGGAGATGAGTTAGAAGGCTACTGTAGAAGTCCATGTAAGACATGATGTGAGTTTAGAACAGAGTGGAGGAACTGAAACATAGAAAAAAGTATAGATTACAGATGTATTTAATATGGCAGTGAGAGAAAAAGAATAATAAAACATTAATCCTAGGCTTTGGGTTTTAGCTACCTAAAATGAGTAGGAATGTAATGAAAACATACATATTAAGAAATTACCAATTATATATAGATTTTATGAGTTAATACATTAATGCTTTCTTCCTAGAAAAATTATATGCTTATATATGTAAAGTCATACCATGATTTATTTCATTTATGACTCTTTTGCTATAGAATCAGCCAGTCTGGAAACAAGTACTGACTGGACAATCTACAGTGAATTCTAGTAGCTGACATTGAACTTGCTTTGCTTGTCACAAGTGCCAGAGTACAGCCTGTGACAACAACTAAGGTTGAGTGCTAGGAGGAAATCAAATATGAGTAATGTACATTTCCTTCCTCCACAGTGCACATAGCAGATTGGGAAAATTAGTATCTACATGTGGCAATTATCAGCATAGATGTGCAATGTTGGTATCAAATAAGCACTGTAGATATTTACAGTTATTTGGGAGAATAAAACTTGGGGGTATGAGTGTGACTATTTTATTCATTTTTTAGTTTTGTTCTATATAGTATGTAGGTAAGATGAAAATATAATATTTATCATCCAATATCAAGTCAATAGATCTAAATACAGCCATGTGATCACAATAAATACATGGTCTACATACCTCAATTAAATGGTAGATATTTTAGATTAGATTAAGAAAAGACCCAACTATAATGCTGCCCCAAAGATACCCACTTAAAATTTAAAGATACAAATGGGTTAAAAGTAAAAATTACAAACAAACAAGCAAACAAAAAACCATGGGAGTGCAGGCACAAAATGGTGGAGCAAAAAGTTTATACCAATCTCTCTTTCCACTAAAAAAGTGAAAGACATGGAAAAAGAGCCTGGAATGAACCAGGTGGTCACTCAAGGAGCAGAATGGACATTTAGAACAACTCCAAGAGGGCTGGGGGAACAAGAGGCTACCCAGAGCTTAGCCCTTGTACGGGACCAGAACCATTGCTTGGTCCTGCGGCAGAAGTTTCAGAAATGGCCAGGGATGTGGCAACGTGGCCTGAATTCTGGGAGAGGCCGGGTCATTGTTCACAGATCACCATAACAGTTATAATAATAATGAAAAAGTTTGAAATATTGTGAGACGTATTGGAATGTGATACAGAGACCCAAAGTGAGCACATGCTGTTGGAAAAATGGTGCCTACACACTTACTCAATGCAGGGTTGCCACAAACCTTCAATTTGTAAAAAATGCAAAATCTCTGAGGCACAATAAAGCAGAGTGCAATAAAATGAGGTATGTCTATATACAAATTGGAAAGGAATATACACAACGGAATGTTATTCTGAAAAAATGAAATTATAAGGCATGTTGCAACATGAAAGAACCCTGAAAACATTATGCTCAGTGAAATAAGCAAGGCACATAAAGACAAAATTGTATGATGTCACTTAAGAGATGACTAAAAATTCTCAGGAATAGAAAGCAATTCGAGGTTACAATGGGAGGGGTATGGAAAGATGGGGGAAGAGGGAGTGTTTGTAAAAAAGTTAAAATGTAAAAAACAGAAGTATATATATCATATTAACGGTGAAAAATAGAGTTTGAGTAACTATATAAATATATGACAATGTAGATTTTAGAGCAAAGACTCTTATCAGGGTTTAAGATGGTCATTTCACAATGAGTGTGATTCATCTACAATACATCACAATCTTATATTTTATGTGTCTAATAACAGAACTTCGAAATACCTGAAGCAACATTGATGGCATTTGTCCTAGCTTTCTAGCTGCTAAAATGGATACCATATAATGAGCTGGCTTAAAAACAGGAATTGATTGGCTCCTGGTTTCAGGGGCTAGAATGCTTGCTTCCTCTCAGAGTTGGTACCTTCTGACTGGCCAGCAATCATGGGGCTCCTTGGCTTTTCGGTCATACGGTATGCATATAGCAGAGACTTCTCCTTTCTCTTCTGAGCTCTGTCGACTTCCAGTTTCTGGATGGTCCCCGTGGCTTCCTTTTATGTGTTCAATTTCCATTGCTTAAAAGGACTTCAGCCATGTTGGATTAAGGCCCATCCTCATTCAGTTTGGGCACACCTTAACTAATAACTTCTTCAAAGGCCCTATTTACAAGTGGGTGCCCACCCACAGGGCCAGGGCGTGGGACCTGAACCTGAATGTACCTTTTGAGGGGGACATGACTCAATTCCCAACAGTCTGCTCTCTGGACCCCCAAAATACATATTACCACATGCATTCATTCCATCACAACATCCCAAAACCTTAAGTCATTTCTGTAACAAAGCTAACTACAAAGTCTCATCAAAATCAGTTATGACTGTCGTCTGTCCTGAGGCAAAATTCCTCTCCAATGGACCTGTGAAACTTAGAAAACAACTTATTTGCTTCCAATATACAATGGTGAGAAAGGTTTAGAATAAACATTCCCATTCCAGAAGCGAGGAAGTGGAAGAAAAACAGGGGTCATGTGTCCCAAACAAGTCCAAAACTCAGCAGGGCAAACTCTATTAGACTTCAAGTTCTGAGGGCACCTGTGGCTTCATACTTGTCCTCCAGGCCTGATGGAGCAGCAGCCGCCCCCTTTCCAAGCACACACACTCCAACCATGATGCCCCAAAGGCCTCTCCGGATGGTGGCCAGGCTCTCCGTGAATGCCAGGGAAAGGACCACCCCCTCCAAGCACTGATGTGGCAACACTCTTCCTGAACGGAGGGGCACAAGGCCTGCCCCCTCCAAGTGCTGGGGTGGACCTGCCCTTTCCACACATATGCGGGAACCTGCTTATTTGGCCAAGGAGAACTTTAGTCCAGACATGTGCTCCCAGGGTCCTGTCCCTGAAGTCATTCTTCCTTGAGTTTGTCCTTTTCTGTCCCTTTCAGCCCAGTGCAGCCAAGGAAGGCTGGAGGCAGGGGTGAGGGCTCAGTACCTCCAGGCACGTCACACCTCTGCAGAGTGCACAGCCCTGGTTCTCCGAAGACTAGAGCAGGCACAGGTTGAAGTGAGATCTTCTGAAGAATGAAATTTGAGGCAGGGGCTGAAGGCCCAAGAGAACTCACCACAGATTTAAATAAAAAGCACAACAAAAAGAAAAGTGAAAACTTAAAATGTAGCTCTGGCCCACTCAAAAATTAAACTGACTCATATTTCAATACAAGTGTTTTGATAGTAAGGAGTGTGTTATTTCCTCGTGGTACAAATTCTTATTACATTTTTACAGTTCTTTTAAACAATATTCCTTGTTTCAATAAAACATTAAGAAAATAAAAAATGTTAGAAAAGAGACCCATGGTCATTGTGATGAATATATCAAAAGACCTAATGGAAAAGATGAACAATATGGATGAAGATATGGAAAATATCAACAAATAGATGGAGACTATGAGCAAAAGTTGAATAGAAACGTTAAGAGAAGGAAAATACAATATCTGACATGAATCTCTTACTCCAGAGATTTATCAGCAGAATACATTCAGCAATGAACTTGAATATAGGTGACCAAAAATTATCTAACATATAATACCAAGCCAAAAAAAAAGAATGTAAAAAATAAGATTCCTAAGATATATGAGAATATATTAAATAGTCTAACATATGTGTACTTGGAACACGTAAAAATTAAGATAAAGAGAATAGACAAAATTAAATAATTGTAGAGATCATGGAAGAGAATTTTAAAATGGTTAAAGACATCAACCTAAAAATCTAAGAATCTCAGTGAACTCTGTGTAGAAAAAGTAAAGAAAAGGGGAGGGGCAAGATGGCAGCAGAATAAGGAGCTCTAAGAGTCATCTTGTACTACAGGGAAGTTAATCACCCAGAGGTATCTAAAGCCCCTGTTTGGGGGACCCAGGAGACCAGAAGAGTATCCTCCAACATCCTTGAAAGTATAGAAGGAGACTGCCTGACTGTAGAGAAGGTAAGTGAATAAAGCACTCCATGCCATGGAGGCTGGTGCCCGTGGCACAAGCTGCCTCAGGAGCTATTCTGTTCTTAGAGTTGGAAGCTCCATTGCCCAAAAAAGGTGAGAAAGAGATGTTTGGGCACCAATTTCAGCTACTGATAAGTAAATTTGGCTGACTAAAGTATAATCGTAAGAACTGCTAAAGTTTAAACCTGTCCACATCGGAAAGAGGCCACCATTTTAACTCTGTCTCCAGCATGAGGGGAAGTGGAGCTAACTGAAAATCACAGTCAAGTTAGGGACTGGCTTCTTTCCACCAAGATCAGATTGCAGCCCTAGCCTTAGCTCCAGCCCCACCTCTGGCAGGGAGGAAGCTGGGGGGGACTGCACAAGCCTCTCCATGTAACTGCACACAATTTTTGCTGGCACAGACTGAATAGTCAGTCACCTGGGACTCCATCCCTGCACCCCAGTAGGATAGGAGAGGAGCTGTGTTTCCTCAGTCTTTCTGGGCAACTGCAGATGCTTTCAGCCCACGTGAACTGATTTGTTGAGTGCCTTTGATTCCATCTCCACCTCTGCTCCCTCCCCATAGAAAAGGAGGTGACTGGTGTTTCCTCAGCCTCTCTGGGCAATGGCAGGCACTTTTGGCCTGCACAGACTGGACTGTTCAGTGCCTGTTGATCCACTCCCATCCCCAATAAGATAGGAGGGGTCTGGTGTGTCCACAGCTTCTCCAGGCAAGGGCAGTTACTTTTGGCCTACAGGGACTGAACTGTTGGGTACCTGTGTATCCACTCCCACCACCCAATAGGATAGTGGGGGTCTGGTGTTTCCTTAGCCTCTCTGGGCAACAGCAGGAACTTTCAGCCTACATGGACTAAATTGTTGGGCATTGGTGGTTCCATTCCCACCCCTTAAAGGACAGAAGGGACAATACTCCCTCAGCCTCTTAGGGCAACTGCAGACATATTCAGTCCACATGGATTAGATTTTTGGTCACTCCAGATGGTCCATCCCTACCCCAGGGAGGGAGTGGGGGATGGTTCTCTGTCAGTCTACCTGGGCAACTGTGGTCACTTTAGATCCACATGATATAGATTGCTACCTACACTTGCATTTCCATCCACACCCCAGGCAGGGAAGGAAAGGTGGTGAAGATTCATCAATCTTTCCAGACAACTACACATAGTCTTGTCCTGCACAACTTGGATGATGACACGTGGCTGTGGCTCTGTCCCTACCTCTGGCAGAGAAGAAAGGTGGAAGAAGCTTCATCAATTCCTGGGGCAATGTGGGAAGTCTCAGCCTCCACAGCTTACAGGACCAACTACATCCTTGGCTGCTACTACACAATCAGCAAGGGAGAAAAGGCAAGAAAGCCCTAAACCAAAGAGAGAAGCTACACCCAGAATAAATATATCTAGTAAGCCATATGCCAAGACATCAATAAAAAAATACAATCCATACCATGAAAAGGGATGACATGGCCCAGTTAAAGAAACAAGATAAGCCTCCAGATGACATAAAGGAGTTGAGACAACAAATCAAAGATGTTCAAATAAATCTTTTTAATAAATTAAATGAGCTGGCTAAAGAGATTAAGGATATTAAGAAGACACTGGGTGAGATCAAAGAAGAATTTGAAAACATACATAGAAAAATAGCAGATCTTATGGGAAAGAAAGTTACAATAAATGACATTAAAAAAAAATACACTGGAGGCATATAACATCAGATTTGAGGAGGCAGAAGAAAGGATTCTTGACCTTGAAGACATGGCCTCCAAAAGCAAACATACAAAAGAACTGATGAAGAAAAGAATGGAAAAAAATGAATAGGATATCAGGGAACTAAATGATAGCAAGACACATGAAAAGATACATGCCATGGATGTCTCAGAAGATGAGAAGGGAAAAGGGGCAGAAGGAATATCTGTAGAAATAATGGTAGAAAATTTCCCAATGCTATTGAAGGACTTAGATATCCATGTCCAAGAAGCACAACATACTCCCATCTGAATAAATCCTAAGAGACCTACTCCAAGACACATACTAATCATAATATCAAATGTAAAAGACAAAGAGAGAATTCTGAGAGCAGCAAGAGAAAAACAACACATAACATATAAGGGATCCCCGATAAGGTTAAGTGAAAATTTCTCATCTGAAACCATGGAGACAAGTACGCAGTGGTATGATATCTTTAAGATACTGCAAGAGAAAAACTGCCAGCCAACAATCTTATATCTGGTAAGACTGTCTTTCAAAAATGAGGGCAAGTTTAAAAATATTCACAGATAAACAGAAACTGAGAGAGTTTATAAGAAAGAGATCAGCTTTGCAGGAAATACTAAAGGGAGTGTTACAGCCTGAGAAGGAAAGACAGGGGAGAGAGGCTTGGAAGAACATTTAGAAATGAAGATTATTTCAATAAAAGTAACTAAAAGTGTCAAAAGAGTGGTGAAAATAAAATAGGACAAATAAAACCCAAAAGCCAAATTGGGGAAATTAAAACTGCCATTACAATAATAACATTGAATGTTAACGGATTAAACCTCCCAATCAAAAGACAAGGACTTAAGAAATGGATAAGAAAATAGGAAACATCTATATGGTATTTGTATAAGACTCACCTTAGACACAAGGATACCAATAGGTTGAAAGTGAAAGGTTGGAAAAAGATATTGCACTCACACAGTTACCAAAAAGAGAATAAAAAAAGCAAAAAAAAGCTGGAGTATCTATACTTATATCAGTAGAAATAGACTTTGAGAAAGCAAAACTGTTATTAGAAACAAGGAAGACTATTATATCTTAATAAAAGGGTCAATGTGCTAGGAAGAAATAACAACCATAAATGTATATGAACCTAATCAGGATGCCCCAAGACACAAGAGGCAAACACTGGCAAAATTGAAGGGAGAAATAGATATCACTACAATAATAGTCAGAGACTTCAATAGACCACTCTCAGCATTGGATATAACATCTAAAGAAACAATGAGCTTGAATAATATGATAAATGGACTAAAGCTAATAGACATATACAGAACATTGCACCCCAAAATAGCAGGATATACATTATTTTCAAGTGCTTATGTTTCTTTCTGAGGATAACCATATGTTGGGTCAAAAAGCAGATGTCAATAAATTCAACAAGATCAAAATTATACAAGGCACTTTCTCTGATCATAATGGAATAAAGTTGGAAACAACAATAGTCAGAAAAAGGGAAAATTCACAAATATATGGTGATTAAACATCACACTTAAATAATCAGTGGGTCAAAGGAGATATTTCAAGAGAAATCAATAAATATCTTGAGATGAATGAAAATGAGAACACAGCATATTAGAATCTATGGGATGCAGCAAAGGCAGTGCTGAGAGGAAAATCTATAGACCTCAATGCTACATTAAATAAGAAGAAAGAGCTAAAATCAATGACCTAACTACACAATTGGAGGAACCAGAACAAGAACAGTAAACTAATCCCAAATCAGGTAGAAGGCATGAAATACCAAAGATCAGAGCAGAAATAAATGAATTTGAGAGAGAAAAAAAAAAAACAAGAGAGAAAATTAACAAAACCAAAAGTTGGTTCTTTGAGAAGATTAACAAAATTGACAAATCTTGAGCTAGATTGACAAAGAAAAAAAAGAGAGAAGACACAAATAAGTGAAATAAAAATGAAAATAGGGACATTACTACTGACCCCACAGAAATAAAAGGGATCATAAGAATGAACAACTGTATGCCAAAAAACTAGATAATGTAGACAAAATGGCAAAATTCCTAGGAATGTATGAACAATCTATACTGACCCTAGAAGAAATAGAAGACTTCAACAAACCAATCACAGGTAAAGAGATTGAAACAGTCAACAATCAACTCACCAAACTGAAAAGCCCAGGACCAGATGGTTTCACAGGTGAGTTCTATCAATCATTAAAGAAGATTTAATACTCAAGCTCTTCCAAAAAATTGAACAAGAAGGAATATAACCAAACTCATTCTATGATGCCAATATCACCCTAATACCAAAACCAGATAAAGAAAAGAAAATTACAGACCCATTTCTCTAATGATTACAGTTGCAAAAATTCTCAATAAAATACTTGCTAATCGAATCCAACAACACTTTAAAAGAATTATTCATCATGATCAAGTAGGTTTTACACCAGGCATGCAAGGGTGATTTCAACACAAAAAAAAAATCAATCAGCATAATATACCACATTAATAAATCAAAGGAAAAATCATATGATCCTATTGATTGACACAGAAAAGGCATTTGACAAATACAGCATCCTTTCTTGATAAAAATACTACCAAAGATAGGGACTGAAGGAAACTTTCTCAACATGATAAAGGCCATATATGAAAAACCCACAGCTAGCATTGTACTCAATGGTCAAAGACTGAAAGCTTTGCTGTTGAGATCAGGAACAAGAAAAGGATGCCCACTGCCAACACTGTTGTTTAATATAGTCCTAAATTTCTAGCCAGAGCAATAAGGCAAGAAAAGAAATAAAAGGCATCCAAATCAGAAAGGAAGAAGCAAAACTTTTGCTATTCACAGATGATATGTACCTATATTGAGAAAGTCCCAAAAAAATCTACAACAAAGCTGCTAGAAATAATAAACAATTGCAGTAGAGTGTCAGGATACAAGGTCTATACTCAAAAACCAATAGTGTTTCTATATAATTGTAATGTGCAATCTGAGGAGGAAATCAGGGGGGAAAATCTGCTTACAATAGTGACTAAAAGAATCAAATATTTAGGAATAAACTTAACCAAGAATGTAAAGTACTTCTATTCAGAAAACTACAATGCATTGTTAAAGAAATAAAAAAGACCTAAATAATTGGAAGAACATTCTATGCTCATGGATTAGAAGACTAAATATCATTAAGACGTCAATTCTATCCAATTGATATACAGATTCAATGCAATCCTGAAAAAATTCCACCAGAATTTTTTAAACAAATGGAAAATACAATTATCAAATTAATTTTGATGGCTAAGTACGCCCAAATAGCCAGAAACATCTTAAAAAGGAAAAGCAAAGTTGGAGAACTCTCACTTCTGGACTTTATATCACATTACTTAGCTACAATGGTAAAAACAGCATAGTATTGGCATAAAGATAGACACATAGACCAATGGAACGGAATTGATAGTTCAGAAACAGATCCTCAGATCCATGGTCAAGTGATTTTTGACAAGCCTGTCAAAGCTACCAGCTGGGGCAAAACAGTTTATTCAATAAATGGTGCTGGGAGAACTGGATATCAATAGCCAAAAGAAAGAAAGAGGATACCTATCTCACACCTTTTACAAAAAATTTATTCAAAATGGATCAAAGATCTAAATGGAAAAGTAAGAACCATAAAGCTCCTAAAAGAAAATGTAGGAAAACATCTTCAAGACCTGGTGGTAGGTGGTGCATTCTTAAACCTTACAATGAAAGCACAAGCAATGAAAGAAAACATAGATAAATGGGACCTCCCCAAACATAAACACTTTTGTGATTCAAAAGACTTCATCAAGAAGGTGAAAAGGCAGCCCACTCAATGGAAGGAATGTTTGGAAACCACATATCCAATAAGGGTTTAATTTCCATTCTATATAAAGAGCTCATACAACTCCACAATAAAAGAATAATCCAATTTAAAAATGGGCAAAAGATATAGGCATTTTTCCAAAGGGGAAATACAAATGGCTAAAAAGCACATGAAAAAATGTTCCATATCACTATGTATAAGGGAAATGCAAATCAAAACGACAATGAGATATCATCTCACACTGTGTAGAATGGCCATTATTTTAAACAAAAACAAAAAACTGTTAATGTGATTGTAAAATAGTGCAACCTCTGTGGAAGACAGTTTGAGGTTCCTCAGGAAGCTAAACACAGAACTGCCTTATGATCCAGCAATTCCTCTACTAGGAATATACCCAGAAGAACTAAAAACTGTGACATGACCAGACATCTGCGCACTGATGTTCATAGTGGTATTATTCACAATTGCCAAAAAATGAAAACAACCCAGGTGTACATCAACCAATGAATGGATAAACAAAATGTGGTATGTTCACATGATGGAATCTTATGCTGCCGTAAGAAGGAAAGAAATTGGGACACACATGATAACATGGATGAACCTTGAAGACACTATGCTAAGGGAAGTAATCCAGACACAAAAGGACAAATATTGCATTGTCTCATTAATATGAACTAAATACGAAGAATAAAAGCATGTAGGTAAAACCTAGAGTATAGAATATTAGGTGATAAGAGGAAGACTGAGATGAACTACTTATGCTTCATGTATGTAGAACTTTGAATTAACTTGACCGTAAAAGTGTGGAAACGTATAGAGTTGATGGTAACACATTATAGTGAGTTGCAGCTGGTTTATAAATGGGATTGTGACTGAAAAGGTTAGTCTAGGGATGTAAATGTGAATTGAAAGAAAGCTAGAGAATAATCCTGGGACTGAATAACACAGTGAACCCAGAGATGGATGAGAATTGTGTTTGATGGAATTGATGCAATATTGTCCTTCTGTGAACTAGAGCAGATGTATGTCACTATTGCAAGGTGGTGAAAATGTGGTTAACAGCAATACTGTAATATTATTGCATCAATGCCAAAGATGTACTGTGTTGATAATGGGGGGGGGGTATGGAAAAAGTATGCCAAATGTATGCTATGGACCATGGTTGGTGGTAATCTGATGATATTATCTCATAATCTGTAACAAATATTCCACCACTGTGTGGTGTGTTGGTGAGTGTTGTATGGGAATTCTACCCATGTGCATGATTGTTTTATAAGTTCACAACCTCTGTAATACAGATATATTTAAAAATATAATAGGGTAGGTGGGGAGAAAAATACATCAAATGTAAGATATGGACTATAGTTTTTAGTAATATTTTTCCATATAATTACTTTTTTAATAAATTAATTTTATTATTACATATTAATAAACATAAAATTCATCCAGAATGTATGATCAATGGAATGTGCTATACTCACATAGTTGTATGTTCATCACTTCAATCATTATTAGAGCATTTTCATTATTTCAATAATAATAATAAACATAAAACAGACAAACAAACAACAAAATTCCTCACTTCTCAATCCCTCTATGCTTCCCCCACTGTACATAGCTGCTGTTCCTGGCTATTATATCCAAAGTGTATACTCAATGGTTTTTAGTGTAATCACAATGTTGCACATTCATCATCTCAAAAGTTCTAGAACAATCTCATTACTTCAAAAAGAAAGACTCCACACCCCTTAGCATTCCTTCCTCAGACCTATATAACCACAAATCTCCTTTCATCTTTATAAATTGATTTGTACTTACATTTTATATAAATGTAATCATACAATGCATAGTACTCTGTGTCCGGTCTCCTTCACTTAGTACATTGTTGTTATTGTTGTTGTTTTTTCTGATATTAACATTTCACCACTGCATAATATTCCATCATGTGTATACTACACAATTTGTTTATCCATTCTTCAGTTGATGGACATCTGAGTTGTTTCCAACTTTTGGCTATTATGAATAATGCTGCAATGAACATTGGTGTGCAGATATCTGGTCATGATACTGCTCTCATATCTTCTGGGTATAAACCTAGCCATGGTATTGCCAGGTCTCATGGCAAGTCTATATTCAACTTCTTTAGGAACTGCCAAACAGTCCTCCACAGTGGCTGTACCATTCTACATTCCTTCCAACAATGAATAAGTATTCCTATCTCTCCACATTCTCCCCAACAGTTTTCTAACTTTTTAATAGTGGCTAATCTAATAGGTATGAAATGGTATCACATTGTAGTTTTGATTTGCATTTCCCTAATCACTAGTGATGTTGAGCATTTTTTCATTTGTTTCTTCACCATTTGTATTTCTTCTTTGGACAGTTTTCTTTTCAAGTCTTTTACCCATTTTTTATTCAGATACTTTGTCTTTTTATTGTTGAGTTGTATGATCTCCTTATAGATCATGAATATTAAATCCTTATCAGATATGTGATTGCCAAATATTTTCTCCTATTGAGGTGGCTGCCTTTTAAACTTTTGACAAAGTCCTTTGAGGTGCAAAAGTGTTGAATTTTGAAGAGATTCCATTTATCTATTTTTTCTTTTGCTGATCGTGTTTTGGGTATAAGGTTTAAGAAACTACCACCTACCACAAGATCTTGAAGGTGTTTTCCTACATTTTCTTCTAGGAGTTTTATGGTTGTTGTTGATCCATTTTGAGTTAATTTTTGTATAAGGTGTGAGATAAGGGTCTTCTTTCTTTCTTTTGGATATGGCGATCCAGTTCTCCCAGCACCATTTATTGAATAGACTCTTCTGGCCCAGCTGGGTGACCTTAACAGCCTTGTCAAAAATCTCTTGATTGTAGATGTGAGGATCAATTCTGAATTCTTGATTTGGTTCCATTAGTCAATCTGTCTGTCTTCATGCTAGTACCACACTGTTTTTACCACTGTAGTTAAGTAATATGCTTTAAAGTCAGGAACTGAGAGCCCTCCAACTTCTTTCTTCTTTTTAAAGATATTTTTTGCTATGTTGGGCCCCTTAACCTTCCAAATAAATTTGATTATTGGCTTTTCAATTTCTGCAAAAAACTCTGTTGGGATTTTCTTTGGGATTGCATTGAATCTGTAAATTACTTTGGGTAGAAGTGACATCTTGATGATATTTACTCTTCCAATCCAAGAACACAGAATTCCTTCCATTTATTTAAATCTTCTTCAGTTTCTTTTAGCAATGCTTTGTAGTTTTCTGAACATAGATCTTTTATGTCCTTGGTTAAGTTTATTCCTAAATATTTGATTGTTTTAGTTGCTATTATAAATGGATTTTTAAATAATTTCCTCCTCAAATTGCACATCAGCAGTGTATAGAAACACTACTGATTTTTGCATATTAACCTTGTTTCCTGCCAATTTGCTGAACTTATCTATTAATTCTAGTAGTTTTGTTGTTGATTTTTCAGGATTTTCTAGATATACGATTATGTCTTCAGTGAATAGTGAGAGTTTTGCTTCTTCCTTTCCTATTTGGTTGCATTTTATTTCTTTGTCCAATCTAATTTCTCTAGCTAGAACTTCTAGCACAATATTGAATAATAATGGTGACAGTGGGCATCCTTGTCGTGTTCTTGATCTTAGTGGGAATGCTTTTAATCTTTCACCATTGAGTAAAATGCTAGGTATATGTTTTTCATATATGCACTTCTATATTGAGAAAGCTTCCTTCTATTCCCATCTGTTGGAGTATTTTTATCAAGAAAAGGGAGCTGTATTTTTTCAAATGCCTTTTCTGCATCAACTGAGAAGATCATGGGATTTTTCTTCTTCAATGTGGTTTATTACACTAGTTGTTTTTCTTGTGTTGAACCACTCTTGCATATCTGGGATAAAGCCCACTTGATTGTGGTGTATAATTCTTTTAATGTGCTTTTGGATTCTGTTTGCAAGTATTTTGATGAGGATTTTTGCATCTATACTCATTAAAGATATTGGTCGATAATTTTCTTTTTTCATAAGATCTTTATCTGGTTTTGGTATTAGGGTGATGTTGGCTTCATAGAATGAGTTTGGCAGCTTTCTTTCCTGTTCAATTTTTTAAAAGAGCTTGAGCAAGATTGGTATTCTTTCATTTTTAAATGATAGGTAGAATTCACCTATAAAGCCATCTGGCCCCAGGGTTTTCATCTTTGGGAGGTTTTTGATGACTGTCCCAATCTCTTCACTTGTGATTGGTTTGTTGAGGTCTTGCACTTCTTCTAAAGTCAGTGTAGGTTGTTCATGTGTTTCCAGGAATTTGTCCATCTCATCTACATTTTCTAGTGTTCTGGCATACAGTTGTTTATAGTATCTTCTTATGATCTCTCTTATTTCTATGGGGTCAGTAGTAATATCCCTCTTCTCATTTCTGATTTTATTTATTTGTGTCTTTTTTCTTTCTTTTTTTTTTGTCAGTTTAGCTAAGGGTTTGTTGATTTTGTTGATCTTCTCAAAGAAACAACTTTTGGTTTTGTTGATTCTCTCTATTGTTTCTTTGTTGTTGTTGTTGTTCTTGATTTCATTTATTTCTTCCCTTATCTTTACTATTTATTTGCTTTGGCTTGGTTTGGGATTAGTTTGCTGTTCTTTTTCTAGTTCTTCCAGGTGCACAGTTAGACCTTCCATTTTAGCTCTTTCTTCTTTCTTTTAATGTAATCATTGAGGGCTATAAATTTTCCTCTCAGCACTGCCTTTGCCATGTCCCATAGGTTTTGATATGTTGTTTTCTTATTTTCATTCATCTCAAGATATTTGCTGAATTCTCTTGCAATTTCTTCTTTCACCCACTGATTGTTTAAGAGCATGTTGTTTAATCTCCATGTATTTATGACTCTTCCCTTTTTCTGTCCATTATTGATTTCCAGTTAATTCAGTTATGATCAGAGAAAATGTTCTGTATAATTTCAATCACTTTAAATTTATTGAGACTTGTCTTGTGACCCAACATAAGGTCTTCCTTGGAGAAAGCTCTATGAGCACTTGAAAAGAATGTATATCCTGCTGTTTTGGGGTGCAATGCTCTATAGATGTCTGTTAGGTCTAGTTCATTTATCATATTATTCAAGTTCTCTGTTTCTATATTTATCCTCTGTCCAGATGTTATATTCAACACTGAGAGTGGTGTATTGAAGTCTCCCATTATTATTGGAGAGACATCTATTTCTCCCTTCAGCTTTGCCACTGTGTGCCTCATGTATCTTGGGGCACTCAGGTTCGGTGCATAAATATTTAGTATAGTTATTTCTTCTTGGTGAATTGCCCCTTTTATTAATATATAATGACCTTCTTCATCCCTTATAACAATTTTGCATTTAAAATCTATTTTGTCTGATATTAGTATCACTACTCCAGCTCTTTTTTGGTTGCTATTTGCATGGAATATCTTTTGTCAACCCTTCACTTTTAACCTGGTTGTGTCCTTATGTCTGAGGTGAGTCTCTTGTAGACAACGTATAGATGGCTCATATTTTTAAGTCCATTCTATCAGTCTGTGTCTTTTGATTGGGGAGTTCAAGCCATTAACATTCCATGTTATGACTGTAAAGGCATTACTTACTTCATCCATTTTGACATTTG
>PVKH010017228.1:0-15031 GCA_004027955.1 Chaetophractus vellerosus | reverse complement strand
CCATAAATTTTGTGGTAAAATTATTTCTATGATTTGCCACATGCTATATAAAACCCTCCAAAAAAGGATCAGTCATGTCTACACCTGCTTCTTGCATCATGAGTTTAAATTTTTAATTTGAACATCTAGTCAATCATTCGACACTTTTTGAGCACATATAATATGTCAAGCATTATATGAAACATTCTGTATACTGTATGAACAAAGTATATCTGGCCCATGTCTTTATAAGCCCTTCAGGCAAATAGAGAAAAATTGTTCTCAAGTATATAATCAAGAGATATTTAATTATTTAATTAGTAAAAGAATTTTTGTGATGTTAATATGATCAGGCTTACCATACTATGTTACTAAATTAATAAATAATGAAAAGTCAAATAATAATAAAAATACTCATTTGAAAAGAAGCAAATAACCAAATCAATTAAAATGCAACAGAATTAAATTCATATTTTATACTCTATGTAACTTATAAGTATAGTGTTAAAAATAATTTTATGCATACTAAATACATTTGATTCTTTAAGTAAAGCAATGTGCTATTATTTAAGAGATAAAAAAATTATTTTGCAGAGAGACTAAGTTACCTACTACTGATTACTTAGATTTTCCGACTTATTCAAAATCAATTTCACTTTGTCATGTTGTATTTTCTCAAAACTGTTAACTGTGGTATATTTAATGTTGTGTATAGAATATTCAATTTTTTATCTGGGAAAAAAATAAAGTATCCTTCCAAATCAATTTTCTTGCTCTGAAGAGGTCATGTTCACATAACTTAAAATAAATCTGAAATTAAATTGGAGGAGCGGGTGGAAAGGTAATTGATGTAGAATGAAAATCACTCTTCCTTTTGAAGTGGAAAATATATTAATTAAAATATGATTCCAAAGAATTGGTGTAACAAGAGCTTAACTTGTGCACAGAGTCAAAACAGTTTCTACTAATTAATTAGAAAAAAAGCAATTGCATGAAATAACTGAACAAAAATGACAACGTATTTCCCGAGGAAATTCTGTTACATTCTCTGAAATCAGGTCATGAAGAATGCTTCAAGCTTATCCTTCCTTTACAGAGCTAGGGGATATCATTTTGCAGAAACCAAGAAAAAAGGGGTTAACCCAATTTCAAGTTTCTCTTTAGTGCTCTCCCAAATCTCCTCTTGTGGGAAATGAAAGTGAATTTCTCTAAGTGGTTAAAAAGTGGAAATAGATTAGAATAGTTAATCTCTGGCCTTGGTAAGAAGATGCTTTAGCTTATTTCTCCTTTGGAACAATGTGTCTTAGATGACTGTTGGCATCTGAAACAAAAAGACTTACAGATCTCTGCACTGCAAGGGCAGTTATCTACAAGGAAAAGTACTAATGAAAAATTATATGCTAATCACAATGGCAAAAGGGTTTTATGTTTACTGAAGAGGTTTCCTGTAATTCAGTACTCTCTTTTTGATGTTCTTTATTTAATGCTCATAGAGTCCAGAAAGAACAACAAAAATTGAGCTCTAAATTAATTATGCAAGGTTATAATTGGGAAAGACACAAACATATTTCACAGTGGGGAAAAATCTCTATTTTTTATTGTAATAGTTATTACATTTCTCATTTTAAAAAATAGTTCACAGCCATTGAAAGTGTACGAAACAACCATCTGGTTCATAAAATCATCTATCACACCCCTTTCAAACATGACCTCTTCTAATGTAAAATGAGTCTTGTGAACAACATAAGCAGATCATTATCCCAGCAGAGCATATTTTGATGCAGCCTAGCATGATGCTGTTTATGAAAACCTCTTGCCCTGTAGCTCATTATCATATTGCCTAATTTACACAATATCCCACAGAACAAGTAACTTCAAATTTACAAAATACTTCAAACAAAAAACATGCAACAACTGAAGCAATGATGATAGCATTAGTATTTATTTATTCAAAGAGCTCAATTGTAGATTTTTAAGAGCAGCAAAAGCAGTGTAGTTTCTGTAATCTTCTAACATCCTTGCAAAAGGTACAGTAGAACCCCAAACCTAAAGGTAAAATATACAATTATACAAGGGCACAAGGTATTCCCATGGACTCTGAAACATGAGCAAATGATGAAAAAACTTTAGGAGCTACAGGATCCACATTTTTTTTTTTTAGCATTTTTAAGGAGGAAGCAAAGCTAAGGCTACTGGGCTTCTGCTGGTTTGAAAACAAGATTTTAATTTTCATGAATTGAAACATTTGAAATATGTCTAAATCTAAGAGTTCATACTTATACTTTAAAAAAATAGTCAAATTTGGAGAAAGCTAGGGAACCACCTCATTATTTTGAAAACTATTAAATACATGTGAAAAATACGGCATCTATTCTACCTTTCCTTTATGAATTGTACCTCATGGAACCACATAGTTGATATGAGAAAGTTCTCCTTTTATAAGTTTTCCAGCTAATAAAAGAAGAAAGCATGATAGAATTACACTATCACCATTTTCAAATTGGCATTAAGAAATAGATCTATACAATGATTATTAATATCTTAAAACATCATGGAAATAAAAACAATAGGACTTTATTAAGTGCCTGCTGAAAGCAATAAATAACATTACCTACAAAATAATCTTGATCCCCACCTGCCCAAAAAAATCAAACCCGAATTTTATCAAGATGCTGTAATGATTTACAAAAACAAAAACAAAGATCAGAGGAAATGCTGGAACAGATGAAAACAAATAGAAATCATTATATTAAATATAAAAGAACTAAACACTCCAATTTAAAGGAAACCAAAGTCAGACTGTCTTATTAAATACACAGATAGGTTGCAGGTAAAAGATGCAAAAGCTAAGTCATACAAATTATTTGCATAACAAAGTTGTTAGCTATATTAATATTGTCAGAAATTAATGCATTTTAAGACTAGGAGTGTTACCAAAGATAAAAAGGAAATGTTAATTTTGAAAAAAAGGATGCTTTCTTTAGAAAATAAACAATTCTAAATGAGAGTGTACCTGGTAGAATTATAAAATATGTGCAGGAAAAAAGTGACAGAACTAATGAGAGAAATAGACAAGGGCACAGTAGAGTTCTTACCACCCCTTCATCAGTAACTCATAAAACAATTACAGAAAAAAATTGAAAGTATATACTCATTTTAAACAAAAATATCAAACAACATGAATTAATTTAAATTTATGTGACACCACTTCTATCAACTGCAAAATACATATTCTTTTACAATGTGCATGGAACATTCAAGATATGCAACATTGAGGCCATAAAACAAGAGCCAAATAATTTCAAAAGAGTGAATTCTGAGAGAGTATTGTTCTCTGTCCACAATGAGATTAAATTAGAAACAAATAAAGAAAATGATCTTTAAAAGCATCAAATATTTGGAAATTAAAATTTATTTAATAAACCATTTGTCAAAGAAAAAACATATGGGAAATTAGAAAATATTTAAAAATAAATTAAAAGTGAACTTATCTAAATATGTGAGATGCAGTTAAAGGAGCACTCAGAGGGAAATTTATAGTTTAAATATTTTTACATTAGAAAAAAAGAAAGATTCAAAACCAATGAGCTAATATAAAAATTGAGAAACTAGAAAATTATATGAGCATCTAAATAGTACTAGAAAACTCATTTGGAGCAAGAAAAATCAACATCTCTTCATGAAAGAATCACTCAGCCAAAAAAAGAACAGAAGGAAGTTTTCTAATCCTGAAGATGGGTTCCTATGAAATCCTGTAGCTAACATTGTACAAATTGATGAAACACATTCCCTCTGAGATTGGAAAAAAAGAAAAAATGTCTGTTCTCAGTGCTTTCATTCAACCTTGTACAAGTGATAATAGCAACACAAACCAAGAAAAAGAAATAAATGGAATAACAATTGGCAGGATAGAAGGAAAAGCCTTTCTTCAGAAGGCATGATAGGAAGTTTAGAAAATAAAAAGCAAAAATCTATAAGAAGTAAAACTAAATTTAGACAGGTCGCAGGATCTACACACTGTACCTTTGTATACTGCCAAAAGAGAACCAGACTAGGGGCCAGCCCACGGTAGTTAGTCCAGGTACACCTTATTAATGAATGTCTCTTAGTTTGTTCAGGATCCATACAATGGTTTAATGAAAAGCCAACAGTCAGGCACTGAAGAAAACCCAAGATATATTTTTTTAAAACACCAGGGTCCAGAATGCTAAATTCCACTGGACAAACCTGAGTTGTGAAAAAAATGTAGAAATTAGGACTTTGGAGCACAGAAAAGAATGAGCTATGTGTAGTGAAGTCTCTAGTGAGAAATGTTCTTATTCAGAGCTTTGTCTGCCAAGCAGATAAGCCAAAGCCCTGGTATGAACTTACATTCTAAGAAATCATTTTCCCAACCAATTTGTTGTGACACACTGGGAAGCATGAATGGATTTACAAATGCCCCAAGATTTTGAGCCTCAGTGTCCATGGGGCCACTTGACTCAGGCTGAGAGACTCCAGCCAGGAGCAGACACCTGCAAAAACCTCAAATATTATGATGTTTTATTTTGTCACAACATGAAAAATATTATGAGACATTTTTCTAATCTAAGGCATATAAATTTCCAGAGGAGTTGTGGGCTGCTCCTTCATCTTTTGCTCTGCAAATGCAAGCATCAGAAGCACCTACATGGGTAAGAAGGGGAAAGAACCAAATCCAAGTGCTAGTATTCAGTTTGATTCTGCCTCAGTCACGTGAGTCCGTTCAATTTTGGTTGCTGGAAATCCAGCTTTGGTGTTTGTGTGATTTTCCCCAGAAAATATTCAATATATAAAAGTCTTATATTGATAATAATGTGTGTTTTGTGTGAGAGCATTCCCAACCACTCTTCTGTGCTCTGGATTGAGCTATTTTACATATTCTCTTGACTAAGCTGGCCAGCCTTCTTTCTTGTACATCAGAAGCAAACCACCAGCAGAATTCCAAATTCTTACCAACAATTTTTTTAAGTCAAACAGGCTGTTTGATTAGCACAAAGGACATCTAAAAATTTTTTGGCACATAATCCTTTGTATAACTTTTTTCATCTGTTATATCACTCAAGTGAAAACAGTGGCAGGCAATGTTGGTTGGCTGAATAACCCAATGGATAGCTACTTTCTCCAAATCTGGCTTTAGTCATTGGCCTAATAGTGCATACGTAACTCTGTTCTGGCCAATGAGGTGTAAGTAGAAATCACAGAGAGAGGCTTCTAGGAAGACATTTATGGAGACAAATAGGCTGTGAAGACCTTTGGCCTTTGCTTTTCTTCTGGTTTGGAATGCCCAAAGTGATACTGAAGGTGAAGCAGCTATCTTGCAACCACAGGAAAGAAAGCTGTAGTCTAAAGAAGACAGAGTTTTTAAAAATCTTAAAAGATACCCAAATCCCAGAATCCACTGGGGCTCTTGCACTACCCACAGACAGATTACTTCTGAACTTGTGGGTATGTGAAAAACAAACATATGGTTAAGCCTGTTTATCAAGCTTTTGGCTGTGAATACACAAATCCTCAGACTGAACAAGTTTTAAGTATCCTTGCATATTTATTCAATTTATAGTCTCTATAAATGTTTTAAGTGACAACAGTATTTGATAAATCTACTGGCTCATTTCAGAGATAAGGCTCATGCGGTTGGAAAGATTTTCTTTGATTGTGATTGCATTTTTGTTCACCATCACAGTCAGAAATAGATAAGCAGTTGTTTATGGGGGAGCTAAATCTTTCCCAGCTTTTCCATGAGGTGGTATGTATGTATTTGTGCACATGGGGTAATATGAGACATTGAGACAAGCCCTTCTAATGAAAGCAAGGCTAAGGCCAGTTTTCTTGATTCTACTAGGTCCTCAAAAACTAATTTTAAATGATTTCATTTTGCATAAGGCTGCTAAACATGAATGCCTAGGTGTAAACTTTATGCAAGGCAATGGTGTAATGATTAGAATAGCAAGTTTACTGAAATCAGAATCCAAACTGAATCAATCCTGCGATGGTTAAAGTTGTGCTGTTACATGACAGAAAATAGTAGAAAGCGAAAGAAACCTGTTATAAAGCTCCACCATTTTTCTTTTCCTTTTCTATTGCTTCCCCATCAATGTGTGCATGTATGTATGTATGTATGTACATCTGTATAGGAGAGACTCTTTTTCTTTTAATTTATTGAGGGATAAAATGCTGAATAAAAAGTGTAAAGTGAACTAATCTTAATAGTTCTGGCTTTTTCACTGGGCTTACACTGGTGTAGCCCCAACACAAAGCAAGCACTTTCAAGATTTTTTTTTGCTTTTTCCTCTTCTAGCACCTCTTCCTCATAAGTAATCACTACTCTGATGTCTAGTAATATTGTTCTTGAACGTCATAGAAATAAAATCATACACTATACACTCTCTTGTGTCTGGATTTTTTCATAATATCTGCGATGTTCTCTCATGTTGTTATATGTCTAGGTAGTTCATTCTTTTTTATTTACTTTGTAAATGGGCCCACTGCTATTCCTATTTGTGGCCTAACAGTGGCACATAACCAAGCAACCCATATTTTACAAAATCAGGTGTAGAACTACACAGGAAGTTTTCTTCCTGCCAATTTTTGACTCAGCTGCTATTATTCCAGGCAAAATTCTGAGTTAATGTTAAATTGTACTCCTTTTCAGTCTATTCTATTTCAATATGTTTAAATTAATTTTAATGATTTCAGCATCAACAATTTACATATTCCGTTTAAAAAGAGAGTGTAAATACAGGCTTAAGGATTAATTTATTTCCAACAGCAGAAATTTACATTGTTTTATACCACTGATTTATTCTTTTGAAAATATGCATTGAGTTCTAATCCAGGAACTCTGTTATACACAGGTTATGAAGTGCTAAAGAAAAAAAATATCAGTTGTAATAAGTATGTTTTCATGACTGCACAGTTTCTCTGAGGCCCATACATAATTTTTGAAAGTTGCAACACCAAAGTGGAAAGTGTTAAGATAAGAATTATATACATTGTGAGACACAGGTACTGATGACAGAGGATTAATTATACGGGGGCTAGAAAGGAGAGGCAAGGGTGATAGGTGATACCATTAAACACTTTATAATGAAGGCTGAAATCAGGCTTGGCTTTTCTAGTCCAAAAGTGGCCAGACTTTATAGCTTAATAATCTTCTATTCTCAACAGGGACCTTAAGAAAATAAAAATCCATGTCATATACACCCATGCATTCACAAAGGAGAAAAAATAATTATATAAAGTAAGAGTTATTGAGGGCTAGTAAAAGCAACATTTTTCTGTAGTCAGATTATGAAGTTAATTTGTTCTAGACTTGGGTGGCATCAAATTTCAGATACTGAGTTGAACCTCTTTTAGCATGTATTTTTACTTTTCTTTCCATGACCATCGCATATTGTCTTAGTTTGCTAGCATTACTGCATCAAAGTACCACACACTGTGTGGCTTAAAACAACAGAAATGTGCTGTCTCACAGTTATGGAGGTTAGAAATCTGAAATCAAGGTGTCCTTTGGGTCATGTCTCAATGAAAATCCAAAGGGAAGATAGATGCCTCTTTTAGCTTTTGTTGGTTTACCAGCAATCCATGGCATTCTCTCTGTCTCCCTGTTTTCCTGTGTCCACATTTCCTTTTATTATAAGGACAACAATTATATTTGATAACCATAACTAACAACATCTTCACAGATCCTCCTATTTCCAAATAGGATCACATCCCCAGGACCTGGGGTTAGGACTTGAACCTATCTTTTGAGGACACACAATTCAATTCAGAAAGCATATTATTATGACTAATGTTGTAATTTAAAAAAATAGCTGGCTTTAAGCACTACCACATTAAGGCACTCACAGTGAAATATCATTTCCTGTATTTTCTTTTTATTACTATTAATGAGCCAGACCCTTTTTTTTAATCATATAAGATTTTACAGCAGCATCAGTTTAAGAGTAGGTAAGTACAAAATTCTATTGAAATATGTTAATTCAACTATTTCCCTCGGTCAAAAAGATACATTCTATAGGAATATATAATGTAACATGCATTATATTTCTTAATAATAACAAAAAGAACTCCCTTTTCAGTGATGTCACATTCATTCATAAATAACTGACAGCTGCCTATTAAAAAGGTGACCCTAATCAAACCCAGTCATGTTAGTACTTTTAGTAAAATACAAACAAAAACTCATAAATTTTCTAATACCTAAGTTGCAACTTTGTTGGAAATGATTTAAGATTAACAATACTTACCTACTTACCTTTCTATTCAAATACTCTCAGTGTAGGAAAATAGTTTTTAAGGATATAAGGTTTTGATACTTGAACACTACTTTCTCTAGGTTCCCTATTATTAAGTCAAGAGAAGAAAGGAAAGTTCGATAAACTAGAAACTTTTATTTTTGAAGGCTTTTGTAATATATTTACCCACAAATAAATACAATGGAGGAATCAAAGAGTTACAACACTCAGATCCTTCCGTTGCCAATCTCTGTCAGATTTGCCCTAGGCATCTCAAGAGAAAGTTACACATCAAAGGAAAGGTGATGAAGTTCTCATCAAACAGTTAAAAACCCCTGGAACTCTCCTTGACTTTCTTTTCTCAAGATGGTTTAGAAGTGATTGAAGTTGATAACATTCTGTCAAAATAGTGCTATGTGAAAAAAAAAAAATTCTCAAGAATACCAAGCTGCTACACAAAATGCCCCGTACATAGTTTCCATCAGCCTTTGTATATATCGCTATTTATTCAAATAGGCTTTATTGAATTATGAACATACTTAATCAGCCAAGTTCCCTGTGTGTTATAATCAAGAAACAACTGTAGCTCTCAAAAGTCTTACAGAAATAAAATAGTCCCATGTTAAGTTTTGAATTCCATAAAATATGTAATTTTCAATAATTGTCAGGATATTATTGTATATTATTTGCCTTCAAATGATTAGAATTAAGGAAAGAAATCAAATGTTTAGCCTCTTCTAGTTTAACTTCTCGATATCTTCAAAGGGCTGGATAATGATGTATATCACATGGTTGACTGGCTGCTTTATTCAAGCACTCAAGAAAAATACATTTCAGTTGTTCCTCATACACCCTCCTCCTTCATTAGTTCAGGTAAGTTTGTACAGTTTTTCTCTTCTGTGAAGGAGTTGCCATTAGACTTCTGATTATGACAGAAACCTCTCTGCATTGGAATTAAGGCACTGTTATTCTCTCAAAAGCTATCCTCTTTTTTTCCTCCCAGAAATCAATTTAGGCAATGATTTCTAAGATAGAGATATTTTTGCTTTTGAATTTGGAATAGAAGAAGCTTTAATATCTATGGTTCTATTAGTATTAGGGGAGAAAGAACTTTTCATGATTTACATAAGCTTCACCTTTTAATATCTCTGAACATAGGATCACACTCTGGTTTAAGTGAGAGAAGCCAAATGGCTTACCAGTCACATTCTTACAGTGCCTTTTCTCAAACACAGTAGTTCTTTCTTAGTATATATAATAGTCTAACATCCTCTTTTGTAATAAAAAACCTCTATTACTATATTGGCTCTAGAAAGAGAAACTCCACATACCTGGCCTTAAGAATAGAATTTCAAATTATATTTAGAATTATCTGGTGCTGAATAGCATGTATCAATATACATGCTGCTGACCTAAGTGTTCTCCCAGAGAGAAATGCCTCTTTGAGGAACAGGCTTTCATAGTAGGCAAGCCCATGCATTTTAACTTAAGAGAATTGTGAAATCTGCCAATTGTATTTTCATTCATGCTATAGTCCTGGAACAGAGAAATGAATAATTAAAATGTATATTTACAATAGGATTTAAGTGGTAAAAATAATTGCACAGCACCTTTACCAATTTTAAGTAGATAATATATCAATGAGCAATAGGTTCAATTCTCTCTGCCAGCTTCCAGAGGCATCAGCAAGGTTCCTATCTAGGAAGTTAAGGAAAGAAAAATGTACTTCCGTTCACTCAAGAGATTTAGTTAGCTGCTGCCAAAACCTTCTTCTAGGCTGTTGGCAGCTAATAAAAGCAGTTCTTTTTGTACAATGAAATTCAGTGTGTTTCCTGGGCCGCCTTCATGTTATTAGTTAATGATTATTAAGAGGCTTGTAACCATCTTGTATATTGGGGTCAAAAAATAACCTGATTCCTAGGTAAAGACCAAACAGTTCTTCAACAAAATTATAAAGATTTTTTTAAAAATTCACTGCCAACAGTGCTCACTTTCAATACTATTTATATTCACCTGGTGTCCTGTTCTCTCCTTTTCTCAGACTCCCCTAGTGGATTAATTGCAAGATAGAGAACCTCTCTCAGGATGTTCTGTTATAGGGACATTACTTATTATTCTGTAGCCTCTCTCCATTCTTTCTCTTGGATGCATGATATCACATTCGTGATTTGTGTCTTTTTTTTTTTTTAAGAAAATTCAGCCATGAGTATTCTTTTTGTTTTATTTTTTTTAATTTCTCCCTACCCCCTCATTGTTTGCACTTGCTGTGTCTATTTATCTTCTTTGTTTCTTTAGGAGGCACCAAGAACTGAACCCGGGACCTCCGATGTGGGATGGAAGTGTCTAATCACTTAAGCCACCTCTGTTCCCTGCTTTGTTGTGTCTCTCATTATGTTCTTTCTCCTGTGTCTCTTGTTGCGTCATCTTGTTGCATCAGCTTGCCACGCCTGCCCATTAAATCAGCTCACTGTCTCCCCTGTCTTCTCTAGGAAGCCCTGGGAACCTCTGCTCCCTGCTTTGTTGTGTCTCTCGTCGTGTTTTTCTTCTTGTTTCTCCTGTTGCGTCATATTGTTGTGTCAGCTTGCCGCACCCGCCCATCGCGCCAGCTTGCTGTCTTCTTTAGGAGGCACCGGGAACCAAACCACAGACCTCCCATGTGGTAAGCGGGAGCTCAATTGCTTGATCCACATCCACTTCCCCGTGTCTTTTTTTTCTAAACATCTTTCCCTCTAGACCAGATTCTCTATAATAATCTTGGTTCTTGGTCCTTCATAACAACGTTTTCAGATAGTTTTGGATTTTTATGTCTCCAACCATGACTTCATTTCTAAGTGGCATTTAAATCTTCTCCCAGAAAATGTTCCACTAGCATAATAAGGAAATTAATAGTGAAGAAGTTAAAGGTGCTGGGTTGAGGTAAATATTCATTGAGTTTCGCCACTTTTCCTCACTTGCATGTGCTAACCATACTCTGGTAGAATCTGTGCAGAATTCCATAGTTCTCTCTCTGTTCAGCACTCTTCTCTTCAAACTCTGCCCTGCAAACTCTAGCACAGAAACTTTTGAATGGAGAATAAAAGTAAAAAAGAAGAATGAAAAAGAAAAACAAACCAGGAACTCAACATGAATAAATCATGCCGTTATCTTCTCTTCTTCATGGTAATGGCCTTCTCGAGGAGAAGGCTGTGCCATTAATTTCTCCATTTCCTCCATTCTACTTTATCCTCCTACTTTTCCTTCCTGTTCATTCATTCACTCATTCATTTATTCAACAAATAGTTTTTGCATCCCCATAATAGCTTCCTTTCCCCAGGGGATTCCCCTGAAAATTCTTCTCATTTTATATGCTTTCTCCCTGGATGGTCTTGAAATCGTCAGTCATTCACATATTTACAACTACTTTTGAGTTGGAAACGGGCATAAAGATGTTACAACCAGGGATTTAATTGTCAAATTTGCATTAACAAATGATTGTAGTTGGAAATTGAAGGGTGGATTGAAGGAACAAAATTCTTGGGGAAGAAACCAATTTGAAGGCTAATAGGATAAACCAGGCAAGGGATGTTGAGGGCCTAGACAAGTGTAATGGCAATAAAGGGAAAGTGCATGTGGAAAAAAAAAAAAGTAAATGATAAAATTGAAAGTACTTGCCTATCTATTTGATATGGCATATGAGAGGAAGGGAACTTTCAAGAAGAGCTTCTTGGTTTCTATCTTGCTTGACTGAACACTGGCATTGACTAAGATCTAGAAATATAGGAAGATATGCACTATGGGGTTCTGGGGACATGAATAGAGTGTTTATTAAATTCTTTTTAAGAGAAAGTTTTCACTGAAAGAAGTATGTGTATACTTGCCAGACATAGTCCTCTAGGAAAAAAAAGCCTAATTATAAGTGCATATTCTCTTGACCAAACCAAAAACAAATCTAGATTTCAACCACAAATGTACTATCAAATATCTAATTACAAAGTAATTTTTTAATCTCCCTGTCTCTTTGGTTCTCTTTTATATAAGTAGAAATAATTATTATAATAACTACGTGAACATGTGGGAGGAATACACACAGATACACAGAAAAATTTTAGTATAGCTTCTAGATTATAATTAATGATACAGTCCTTATTTTAATATTATTATGATTTATTATTTTTCTTGTTAATGATTACAATTTTGGGGTATGCCTATAGGCAAAGAACAAGCTGAATTGATGACATGAATATTCAGGTGCCTCAAGTAAGCTAGCTGATCATTATAAATTACAGTAATATTTGCATTTTAGGTACACATTTATTCAGACTTGTTAGCTTGAGTCAGTCCTTCTGATCTTAACTATCTCAATATACTCTGCTCATTTTGGGTTTCTGGAACTATAATGCTGAAGCTAACTTAGAATAAGATGTATCATCAATGTATTATCACTTTGTAAGTTTGGTTCTGTGAAATAAATAATAGCCTTCCCACAAGACATATATATTTTACTGCTCCCTAACTGCACATACAATGACAGTAAACTCTCCTAAGGAAACCTAGAATATATGGAACTAAGACTTTCTAGCAACACTAAAGAATTAAAAGAAGTCTATCCTCACAGATATCAGTATATTTCAACATTGATACACACAGTTCTGAAATGGCTGAGTAAGGACGTTGGTAAATGCGCTCTCTAAAACAACAAAAATATGAACAAAGCAACTGTAATCCAACATTTCAGAATTCTGATAATTAACAAGGCTACAGAATGAACTATTGGTGACCAAAACTATTGAAACACAGTTTAAAAATGGGGTCTATGGTGATTTAAATTGTGGCTATTTCCCCCCACCTCTCCACCCCTTCACTCTCCAACTAAGTTTCACAGTAACAAAACGACAGTAGCATAGCTGACAATGGAGAAATTCGATATTTTTTTAAATTCTATTAGAAGCACCACCCCTAGAGCACAGTCAATATCTTGTACAAATTTGCAACTTCCTGAAAAATCTCTGTTGTCAGAGTGTGGAGACTATTTGATTTAAATTAGATATATGCTCAGCTGTGGTGAGGCAGGAAGAGATAGACAATTCAACAATAATACTTGGAGACTTCAATACCTCTCTTTAAATAACAGATAGAAGATAAATAAGAAAATACAAGGTTGAGCAACATTATAAATGAGCTAGACCTTAAATACATTTATTACATCTACCCAATAACAGCAGAACAAAAATTTTTCTCAAGTGCTCATGGAATATTCTCCAGGATAAATCACAAAACTTGCCTCAATAAATTTAAATTAATTGAAATCACACAAAACTTACTATGGAGCTATAGTAGTTAAAACAATGTGGCACTGCCATAGAAACAGACATATCAATCAATGGAATGGAATTGAGATGCCAGAAATAAACCATTATATTTATGGTCAATTGATATTCAACAAGAGTGCCAGGACAATTCAAAGGAGAAAAGAACAGCCTATTCACATATTGTGATGGGACAAATGGGTATCCACATACCCAAGAATGAATTTGGATCATTACTCCAAAGAAAATATACCAATGGCCAATAAACATATTAAAAGATAATTAACATTAAGGAAATGCAAATCAAAACCACCATGAGATTCCATTTCACACCTGCTAGGATGATTATACTTTTAAAAAATGGAAAATAACCAATGTTGTTGAAGATATGGAGAAATAGGAACTCTTGCATATTGTTGGTGGGAATGTAAAATGATACAACCACTTTGAAAAACCAGTGGCAGTTCTCCAAAAAGTGAAAAATAAAGTTAGTATATGACCCAGAAATTCCACATGTAAATATATACCTAAGATAAATGAAAACATAAATCCACAAATGTGTTTGTTAATGAATGTTCATAGCAACATTATTCATAGCCCAAATGTGCCACTGTAAATGCTCATCATCTAATTAAAGGGTAAACACAATATGACATATCTATGCAATGGAATATCATTTGTCAAAAAGAAGAATTAAGTACTGATTCATTTTACAATATGGATAAACTGTGAAAACATACTAAGTGAAAGAAGCCAGTCACAAAAGACTACATATTGCATGATTCCATTTATGTGAAATGTCCAGACAAGACAAATCCAAAAATGCAAAATAGATTAGTGGTTTCCTGGGACTGGGGTGGGATGGAGAATGGTAATGGACAGTGACTGCTAATTGTATTGGTTTGTTTAACATTTTTTTATTTTTGGTTGGGGGTTTGGTGATGAAAATATTCCAAAAATAGTTTGGGATAATTTTGCAAAATTGTGTGAAATTACTAAAAATCTCTCAGTGCACACTTTGGTGAAGTTTTTGTATTTTAATATATCTCAATAAAAACTACAAAAAGGATATTTATTAAGCAAACAGCTGAGCATACTTTTATTCATAAAGCAAATATAAAATTAAAAAGGGAACTCCTTTTTTGGAGAAAGCACAATCCTAGAGGTGAAGTGAAAAAGAACGTTAGAATTTCCAGAACTTCAAGAGATTATATATCATTTCTTAGACATCTTTTGATCCCCAAACCTGCCAAGTCCTTAAAAGTGGCTTTCCACATGTATCTCATGTACTTAGCACAGCATTGAAGGTGTTTTTTATAAATTTTTTGATGAATTAATATACTGATTTGATAAATATATTTTTTTGTTGTTACATATCCCCCCCTTTCTGCTTGTTCTTGTTGTGTTCATTTTTGCTTTCTTATGTGTCTGCTTTGTCTCCCCCAGTTGCGGCGATGCACCGAGTCAGCTCACTGTGCAGGCTGCTTGCCCCGCTCACGGGCAGCTCTG
>PVKH010017227.1:0-15482 GCA_004027955.1 Chaetophractus vellerosus | reverse complement strand
TTGAATGGCATTTCATGGTCCCAAGGCTTTTGGATTGTCCTTTTGCTGACGTGTTTGACATTGGGAAAGTCACTGTTTGTCTGTACCTTGCTTACTCATCAATAGAGTAGCCCATGATTATGCTGACTCATCTCATTCTTATAGTGTTTATTCACAAGCACTGAGAATGCACTATTCTATTTAAATCACCAATGAAAAATGTTCTAAGTTAAAGGTAAAAGTGGATACATTTGTATCTAAATAATATCTTGAAATGAAGCTTTTATGCTGAAGACCTTCGTGTATATAATAAGACCAAAATTATTTGGTGATTTAAGTAAGATTTCATAATGGAAATGAAAATAATTTTCAGTCAAGATGCACAAAGGAGCTTGAAATACTTTTAATTTTACTATAAATTGGAGAGAGGGCCAGGTTAGGTTTGGGGGCACAAAACATGAATAACAGTTGGCATAGATGCTCTAACAAAACAAGTTTGTACTGGCTTTCAGGACCTGGAAAAGAAAGAGTGTATTTCTGATCTTTCAAATGTTTGAAAATAATATGCCTCACCATTTCTGCCTACTGAAATGTGAAGCTAATAGAAAAATATCTATCACTGTAAATCTGACAGTAGGACGTTACTTTTGACTAAAAGTAAATTGTGTCTCTTAATTCTTTGATCTTGAAAATGAATAGCTATTCCAGCTGTAATAAAATACTTAAAAATTATTAATGAAAATGGCCATTTATTATCTCTTATTCAAAGTAATCACATCATATGTCCTAAGTAACAGTTCGGTGCCTTATTATTAGTCATGTGTAGAACAATCATAGATTAATAGCTGCGTTTTCTTGGAGAAGAATTTGTACTTCACGCAAGGCCACTTCCTTTAGTTCAGAATGTTGTTCTTCACTGCAATCACTTTGCTTTTTTATCAATTCTCCTTCTGAGTGGTTCAAATCATTTCACCAAATGATCTTGCCAGAGGTGGTGAGTCAATTTTCCTTGGGAAATCCATTAATTTGAAGGCCATTAGGGCACTATTCCCTCAGCTGAAGTACTATTCATGTAGTCTCAAGGAGTTAATGTGCTCACCAAAACACTCACAAAACAGTTTATTAACCCAGCAAATCCTCTCCCCAAAACTCATTAATTGCTTTAACATGTTTGCAAAGCAGATATACTAAAAAGATTTGAAGCCTGATCCACTGGATAAATTACAGATTGTTCTAGGTGACATTTTATTATATTTAGGACTAGGTCTGGAAAGGTACTGATCTGAGAGGGAAAATACAAAGACCTAGAAAGCAGCAAAGCTGAATTGAAGTCTTGACCTAGGTCAACTTCACTTATACTGTACATATTGACTACACTATGCTAGATGGGGATGCAAAAGTGAACAACACAGAATTCCTGCCTTTACATAGTCTACAAGCAAATGGGAAAGACACATTAAAACTTGGAAAAGTAGCTCAATTCCCTTCTTCAAAAAATGGGTAAAATAATATATCCCTTAGTAGTTACAATAGTGTAATATTGATGTCTGCAGGTACTAAGTAGAGGCAGATAGTCCTGAACTTGAATTCAGGCTCTACCCACCTCTTAACTCTGTGTGACCATAAGTAAGTTACTTTACTCTTCTAAACCTGAGTTTTCCTATCTTTAAAATTAGTTATAATACTACTTATCTGGAATGGTTATTATGTGGATGCAATGTGCCAATACACAAAGTGCTTAACACAGTATTTGGCAAATAGGAAACTACATAATCATACACATAGACATACATACACTGATTTTAAATATACTTAAATCTTTAGGTTATGATGAAATATTACTGCCCCTCCCCCACTTGATATATGGACAGTCTAGCAATGGGGTCACATGAATATATTTATAAAATGTTTTTGAAAGATAAAAATGTTATACAAAGTAAAACATTCATAAGAAGGACAAAAGGGCTAGGATATTTAAAGGATACCAGTTACCTGAGTTCTATACTTCAGTTTCTTCTAAATCCTATGAACTGGGGAAGAAGGCAAAAATCATCTTCTATTTCTCTACCAAAACACACACAAACTTTAATCTTTTAGGAGTTAAGCCAATTAGAACTATTTCCCCCTAGAAAACAAGAGAGCTGTTTTTTAGAAGGTCAATAATGATGACCAATCTGACATTCAAATAAAGGGACATACCTCTTATGAAGAACAGACCCTAAGGTGACCCCCCAAAGATTTTTCAGCTCTTGGTGCCCACACCTTTGTGAAATCCCATCCCTTTGAGAGTGGGAAGGTCCTGTGACTTGCTTCTAGCCAACAGAATATGGCAAAGGTGAAGGTATTCTGCAGATGTATTTGGTTTTATGTTAATAAAAAGGGAACTTACCCTGGTGGCTTCATTTAATCAGGTGAAACTATTAAAAGAGGAAGGTGCCCTCTCAGTAACCAGAGCCTCTCTATCACTGTGTTTGTAGAAGCAAGTTGCCATGGTTTGAGAGGGTCTACAGAGAGGGCCATGTGACAAAGCACAGCAGGCAATCTCCTACATCTGTGAGTAGTCCAGACCAACAGCCAGCAACAAAATGAAGACCTCAGTCCTACAACCACAATAAGGTAAATTCTGCCAACAATTGAAAGGAGCCTGAAAGTAGATCTTTCCCCAGTTGAGTCTCTGATGAGACTACATGCCAGCTAAAACCTAGGTTGCAGCCTTATGAGACCCTGAGGCACAGAATAGAGAAACTTGTGAGGGAATGAATGCATATGGCTTTATGCCTCTAAGTTTGTGGTAATTTCTTATGTAGCATAGAAAACTAATATGCTCCTCCAGAGAAAAGGCTTGGAATTCAGAGCACAGAAAAATGAAAAATGAAGCAATACAATAAGAAAGGATGGTGTTCTTTTATGTATTACCACCAGGCACTTTGTTGTGAGAAAGAAGACAGAAAGTGCTTTAGGTGCATCATAGTCTTCGCAGTTTGAAAGAAATGGAATGTGAATTGGCCCGTTGAAGAGGGAAAAAAAAAATAATGTTTCCCTTTAATGGGAAGGACTAAAGGGCCATAACTGGAGTGGCAGGTATATCAAGGGGTCTCACTGGCAGGACACCACTTTGGAGCACTTTCAAATTTGCAGGGCATAGAGAAATACAATTGTTCCTCTTGCAGTTGACATGTGGACAATTTATCCATGTGCTTAAAGTATAAGCTCAGGATATATTAGAGCTGAAAGAGAGTTTAAGGTTCCTTGAGTCTAATTCTTTCTTTTACTGATGAGAAAACTGAGGGCAAGAATTGGTAAATGACTTCTCCATTGTCATTCAGCAAGTTATTATGACAGGTGGGAATGGAACAAAATACTCCCAATGTTTAATTCAATATTCTTTCTAGGGACTTTTGTTTAAAATCGTAAACTGATACTTTTTATCTATAAAATCATCTAATACAATATTCTTGTTTCATAGATGCAGAAAACTGTGAGTCTGAGTGGTTACAAGACAAAGCTTCTGTCCCCAGTCATATAAAACAAAGAGTTTTGCAGAATGAGTCAGAAGTAATTTGTTTGAACTGCTGCTTCATTTTTCCACTCTCTACCTGTCACATATTTGTAGCCACACAAACACTCATAGGAACTCACAATTATGCAGACTTCTCTAGGGAATTCTAATTTCCTAGAATCCATCTATGAAACTCCTGTGGCAGAATATCATCCTTTAGCTCACCAGTCTTCTTTTCTTCACCACACAATTCAAAACTTACCTGCCCCCGACTTAGTCCTTGTGAACCTTTTTGTCAAGTCATTGCTGGCAATCTCTGATAAAGTCATTCTAAAGTGCTAAACGATTACCCCATCCCTCCCAGAAATACATACATTTTAAAAGCAATTGTGGACATGCTATGTCTCAATCTCTTGAAATAATTTCTAATATTAGAAATTTTATATTGATGGGAAAAGTTTCAGGAGAATGTATTAGAGAATTTGGGACTACACTAAGAACTCACTTTACACATTTGATAGTAGTTGCTTGGATGTTACTTCAAAAGATAAGCTAAAGGTAAACTGGGTACACGGCATTAATGTCCTAATATTAATTGACTGCCTTCTAAGACATAGGTACAGACACTCTCTGGCCCTTTCTTTTTGGCATATAGAACCTGAACTGAATCTAAAGTGCTCAGCCTGGCAATAGAAAATCCCAGGACACACGGTGTTTAAACTGTTTTGTTGGTCCCCCACTATTTTTAATGATATTTTCCTCTTACCTGAACATCCCAGAGGCTGAGTTAATGCAACCCAAATCCTGTGGTTCTTTTTAAACTTAGCTCGATTCTCACCTCTCTCTCTCTGCTTCTTCCCACCCCCTACTCAGTTGCCATGTTCAACAACACTTCAAAGGTGTGACTGGCTTCATTTCTGGGCTTAGATTCTGTTTAAAGAAGAAGCTAAATTGGAATCAGTTTATCACCCTTGGCTAGGATTTTTAACAGAATTTAAAACCTGAGAGGAACCCCAGCCACTTCTAAAATGATACCTAGTGTATCAGCTGGGTGCTTGATCTTCAAAGGAAACCATACCCTGAATAAAGCTCACTGCCACTGCGGGCATTGCATCTTGTGTCTTCAGGTGCATGGCTTCATAGATACCCAGGGCACTTCCAGTATTTTTATTTTTCTTTGAAGAAGGAGAAATTAAAAGTTAAGTGCATCTTTACACATTTTTCTTATGACAATGCTTTTATTAAAATAAAGGGAAATGAAGAAAAATGAGAGCTTGGAAGATAAGCTGGAACAAAAGAAAGATCCTAAAACTAATCTTCTCTAATTTATTTAGAATCATATCAGCAAAGGTAGTACTGAAAGCTTAAATGTTAAAAGTCAAATAATCCTGTGTAGTATAGAAAGCACAGACCACTACAGAGCTCCCTTATATAATTGACTATGTTATAGTGGATGCAATCAGTTGAAAGCAGAACCAGTGTTCTGCAAAACCAATTCTTTCCCATATCTTCTTATTTCTATCTGTTGTTTCAAGCTTTGCCTAACATATATCTAACCTTTAACAAACCTTTATATGCCCTATAGTCAGTGACTTTAATACAATATTTCATCCTCTGGAAGGGTCATGATATGTTTTAAAGGACTTTTCACTTGAGATGAATGTTGAATGATGGACAGGTGTTTTCCACAAAGTCGGAATGGAAAACTCCAAGCAAAGACAATAGCATGAACAAAGGCACAGTGGAACAAAACAGCCTGGTATATATATAAATCCGCATGCACGGGTGCATAGGTGTGTAGCATGGGTGCAGAGGTGGCCCGCCAAGAGATGACGCTAGAGAAGAAGGAGAAAGATCTTATTTCTCAGTTTAGATTAGCTGTGTTTGTGTGGGAGTAACTACAGGTGAGGGCAGCATATGGAAAAGAGAGTTCATGGTCCAGGTTATGGTGATAGAAATGTAACCTGAAGGGTGTTTTAGAGTGGAATTTTCCAGAAGAAAATGCAGCCAGGAGAACAGTGGGCCTCAGAGCCAGGACAGGTGAATTAAGCTGAAGGGATGATTGAAAGTAGCAATAGTACAATGGACAATGACATCAGTATTATGGGATTTTAAGAAAATGAAACAAAGAGAGAATTACTAAATAGGTGAAGTCTGTCATTTTTTGAAATTAAATCTGAAAACATGGAAATTGTACCAGGGTGCTCCATTTATTTGGAGCCCAGCACATGGAAGTTGGGAAGGTTCCTCAAATGTGAATTTGCGAGACTATGTGGTTCAGAGGAAAGGCCATGGCTTTTGAAGCCTGGAGACACAGGTTAATATTCTATCTGATCTATGTATCTGTGGGACTTTAGAAGTTACTTAACCTCTGCAAACATTGGTAAAATAAATAACACTACTTGCCCTATAAAAACAATTATAAATATCAATTAGTAAATTTGTATAAAATGTCTGTTGCAATGTGTAACACTACAGAGTGCACAATGAATGCTGATTTTCCTTCCTGTGGCGAATATACTTGAAGTATGCTTGAATTCTGCAGAGCTTAAGAGGCATTTTATAGTAAATCAAGATTCAACATCTTGGATAGGGATACATAAAAACCATGAGAGAGTAAAAGCTGGGCGTTGCATGAAAGGTAAAGTCAATTATGGCTGAACAGTTCAGAATTTAACAGCATTGAGCCTTTGGACCATTGTGAGAACGACACAAGCAAGAAAGCAGTCTCCTTGATATTTAGGGCCTATGGAACTTCAAGTCCGGTACATGAAAATGTTTTTATTAGTTTATCCTTTTACTTTTATGATATGGAGCTATTTGATAAAAAATTTCATGCTCAACCCAGCTATGAACAAATCAAGCAATGATTTTAACCTCCAAGATACTGTATTGAAATACTTTTTAACACATTTTGCAGAGCTAAATCTATGAAATTAACTAGTAAAATAGTTTCATATCAATGTCATTCAATCAAGTCTAGCCCTCAATATTTGCATTCCTCCCCTGTGCTAAATATTATGTGAGGTGCTGTGAAAAAAAGAATGAGAAAGGCATACCCTTTCCCCCCAAAAGATCTTAGAATTTAATAGCTTATTCCAATCTATGTGGTTTTTCTCTTTACAGATCCATGGGATATAGTAACATTATCTGCCACTGTAGGTCATACTAGGCTAAAGGTAAAGTTTAGAGTTAATTAAGCTTAACAAAAGGTCCTAATATTTCCCTAGACAAAACAATGATGTGTCCTACCTGGAAGTTTATCTTGTCTTTAAATATATCTGTGTCAAAAATAATACGATGTGAATTTCCACAATCAATGACTTATTTTCAGTGCAAGAAATTATTTTACTATGCCCCAAACAGTCCAGTATCAAGACAGCTTTGTTCCAGCAATATAGTCTTTACAGAAAGGCATTATTTATCTTCCTACTTTCTCCAGAACAGGGCTAGGCTTCCCCAGACAACTCTCAGAACTGCTCCATAAGCCTTCTTCAAGGCTGATACATACAGTGATAAACCACTCTGTCTTTCCTCTAAATGTGCATTTCTCCCCTTGGCAAATACTCTTGACTTTTAAAATTTTACCCACATTTCCCATATTCAAACCAATATCCAATTATGCTAATTTCTTAATATTTCTTGAATCTCTATGCTTACCATGTAACTTATATGATACACTTATCATTTCTTACTCAAGTCATTGTAATAGTCTCCTAAACTAACTTTTCCTCCCTCTGATGGTTCTATTCCTCAGCAAAGTGATTCGTCTAACAAGAAACTGTGACTAAGAAGCTAATTTTCTAAAAGGCTTCAGGGGAGTCTTATTGTCTACGAAAAAAAAATATCTAGGTTTCTTTGTTTAGAAGAAAACATCCTCCATAACCTGACCCCTGCCTACACTTTCATCTATCTTCATGAAACATCCTGTCTCACACTCTAGATGCAATACTGAAAACTAAATGTCCTGGGCTATTATACTCTTTTCTATCTATACTCACTCTGAAAACTCTGCTTGAAATACCCCTCTCCTAGCTCCCACTTCTTTCTTCCTCTACCTTCTACTCATATTGGAAGAAGTTCATGTGTCATTTCTACCAGGAAGCTTTCTATGACGGGTTTCCTTCAGGCAGGGTCAATTGCTAACCCTCTGAACTTAAGTAGTTCTCTGTGTATCCTTTCATCATAGTGCTTATTATTAAAATTACCTCTATAGACTCTGGATCTGGAGAACCTGGTTGTAAAAAGTCATGTGTCCTTAGTCTTTGTGTCATTATTATCTTCTATTGTGCCTGGAACATAATAATCACTCAATATCTGGTGAAATGTACCAATTTTCCCTTCTCTTCCAAAATGTATGTACAATATACCTACCACAATTGCCATTTTCCTTTTGAACTCTACTCCTCTCCACTCTGTCTTATTTTATACATTTTGTAACTTTAACCCCAGTACAAGTGATGCTTTTAGGGCTTGATGTTAGCTTTAGCAGCTTCTCAGATTTTGTCATTTAGAAATATTACATGTTTTCTAGCTCTTAATTACTTTAAAAATATATTAGGAAATTTATCTCCAAAGTTACCAGGTTTTTTGGAGCCTATGGAGAGAGACACAACAAAAGCCATTCAGAATCTAAGTTAATTGCAGTCTCTGTCTTAATTACAAATTTCTTCAAAGAACTATGTGAAAGAAGTAAAACTTGCTTTTATAATAATTACACTAATACAATCAGGATAGGTTTATCTTCCCTACCCTGGCCCCTAATGGATAAATCATCATTTCAAAATAATCCAGAACCTGATGTTACCTACTTTGCCATTGATTTACTTTTGAAATTTTTGCTGAAACATGAACTTAAGTACAAAAAATTATAAATAAATTAATAGTATAAATGTTTTTTAATTTCAACTAAATCTCAGCACTCTAAACCCAGCACAGCCTATCTCAATTCTTTCTCATGTCCTAAGCAGATATTTTGTGAAGTACATGGAGACAGGGAATACCAATAAATATTGAATAGTATTTTAAAGTTTTTATCCACATACATTTTGATGATCTAAGTCTAAAAAGTAAACTTCATTTGGAATACAATTATCTGTCTTCACTAACATCTTGATCAGAAATATTAAGGTAGCTAAAACTTGTGGTTAAATGCCATGGGACATTTCTTGAATAAGACACATAAGCAAATGTATCTTAATTTAAGAGTGGAGATGAAAGAGGGAGGTCTGGGAAAACTATCTCCAGACTGCTTTTTAAGACAGAATGAAAGAATGTTTAAAAGTATTCTGTGGGGCCGGCTGTATAACCCAGTTGATAGGGTGCCGGTTTACCACATGGGGGGCCCCGGGTTCAGTCCCCAGGCTTCCTTGAACGGACAGACTGCCTTGAGAAAGCAAGCCAACGTGAGCGGGGCATGCCACCATGGGCGGGGCACGCTGCCATGGGCAAAGGCAAGCCTCTGTGGGTGGGCAAAAAAAAGGCAAGCCCCCGAACAAGGACGAGCCCCCACGAGCAGGCGGGCCACCACGCTGGTGAGCTGACTCAGCCGGTCGCCCCAGCAGGGGGAGACAAGCAGACACAGAGAAACGCAGAGAAAAATGAACACAGCAAGAAGAGGCAGAAAGGGGGGGATGTATAATAAATTTTTAAAAATAATAATAAATAAATCTTAAAAAAATAAATAAAGTGTTCTGTATTACCAAAACTTTTGCTAAATATATTATGATATGAGTCCTGAATTTAAGTAAGTTGAATATTTTGTACCAACTACCTGCATATGAAGGGAAATTGCTCTTTCAACTTAAGACAGTCATAGACACTAGAAAGAGTGGTATTTATGCATCAATTTTCCTGGCAACAATAAATTATATCAACTTAAAGTTAACCTGTTTGGCCTAAATTTTCAATCCAGTATTTCCTGTGGGGCAAAACAAATTAGAAATATAGTACTAGAAACTTAATATTTTGTAAGTATTCTCTGTCAACATAAGGCAATAATCTGATTAAACAGGGTGCTTTTGTGTTGCTCAAGTTGAATAGCAGTTAAAACTACTGCATGGCAGACAAATAAAAGCTGAAAAAATGTTTTAGGTGATTAAATTCACAGAAAGATTCTTCCTTCAACCTTTTCTCTGCAGACCTAATTTTAATTTACTGGGGGAAAAATCCAACTCCCCGGACTTATAACAGTAAGCATTCCAATAGTGACCTCAATGAAGAAAGGAGGACAATAAGGTAAATAAAAGCTAAATATAATATTCTAGAGAAGGGCACTTTGGGCAAAATTAATTCTTTCCAGCTTGTGCATTGGAAGAACAAATATTCTCCAAAGAAACCAAATAAGTCATATAGAATTCTGACAAATGGAAAAAGTAGAATAAATAACCTACCCAGTGTTGACAATGACAGCTATTAGATGGCTTGCTTAGTTGAAGCTCTGTGATTTGGGATTTGGCATGTCACATTCCATTGCTGCATAGTTATGGACCAGTAATATTTCCTAGGGTAACATTGACAACATGATAGGAAGACTCAGACAATGGTAGCTGCCCCTACTACATTATTTATTATAATTTACCATATATTTCAATTCAGAGTTATGCATCTGGACACTAGAAATGGACCTGAAACCCCCAAAGGACACTGAAAACCAAAAGGATGAACACAAGTAGAAATGTGTGTTAGGTTTACTTTTAAATGGATTGACATATATGAATGGCAAAAATCTCGGGCTAACCCACATTTCACATGTCCATTATTTTAAGAGGTATACATTAGGTTGCTGAGCTGAAAATATATTTTTATTACAGAAAATTTTTTATATAAAATTTATTAATAATAATCTATTATAATTCACCATTCAGCAATAATTTCTGATAACATTTTTTAAAAATTTCTGAAATATACCATGCACATGAAATAAATATGAAACAAAGGAGAATTCCATATTCTCAGGTGACTAAGAAATAAAAACTTAGTCTTGATTTACAAATGGATATGCATGCTATGCCAGTACCACCTAAAATAGTTGTCGGTAGCACAACAGCCCTGCACTGGGACAGCCTTGAGTACAGTGGAGAACAAAATCCTTCCTGTGGGCACAACTTTGAGCAATGCATCTGGATGCTCATTTTGCCTGAGAGTACATATGGCCAGTGGTACCGGTCTGCCTTGATACATGGACTGTGGCTAAAGGGTTAGCTGGATGGTCAGGGACTGAAAAGGAAAATAATTGGCAAATTGGTGTCACAGAGATCTGGAGGTAAGGTATGTGGGTAAACCTCTATTAATGAGCATAGAGTGTGAATATATTTTGGTCATATGTGAGTTTCACCAAAGGGATTTTTCTGTAGAGGAGGATTTCAATAATTAGGATAAGCCAATCTATGGAGGTCAATGTCTCCTTCACCAGCCACTGTTGCCATTGGCCAATGGGCTCATGAACAGTATGACAATGTGTTTTAGTTTGCTAAGTTGCTCAAATCAGATACCATGAAATGTGTTGGCTTTAACAATAGGGATTTATTAATATACAAGCTTACAGTTTTGAGACTGAGAAAAATGTCTAAATCAAAGCATCATCAGGTGATGCTTTTTTTCCTGAAGACTGGCTGCTGGATATCCTGGACTCCTCTGTCATATGACAAGGCAGATGACAGCATCTGCTGGTCTCTCCCTTCTCTTCTGGGTTCCAGTTCTTTCAGCTTCTTGCTTCTGTGGTTTTCTCTTTTTGTCTGACTTTCCTCTCTTATAAAGGACTCTAGTAAGAGGATTAAAACCTACCCAGAATGAGGTGAGTCACATCTTAACTTAAGATTCTACTCGCCAAAAGTTTCTTCTTACAATGAGTCAATACCTACAACAATAGATTTACTTTAAGAACATAGTTTTCTGGGGGTACATATAGCTTCAAACCACACCATAATAGTGGAGATAGAGGTTGTGCCTCTTGTCAAGAACGTGTTCTTCCACTCACTCAGTGCCCATCTAGTTACCACTGTTGCTGTGTGTTCAATCTGCCAACAGCAAAGACCAAAACTGAGCCCCAAAATTGACACCATTCTTCTGAGATATTAGCCAGCTATTCAGGAGCAGATTGATTACATTGGACTACTTCATGGAAAGAACAATTCTTTGTTCCTACTGTACTAGTCATGTACTCTGGCTATAGATTTGCTTTCCCTATCTTCAGTATTTCTGCTATAGATGTACCTCCTTCTTATCTACCATAATGGTAATCCACACAGCATTACTTCAGACCAGGAACTCACTTAATAGCAAATGAAGTGTGGCTACAGAGCTATGCTCATGGATTTCATTAATCTCCTCATGTTCCCTATTACCTGAATCAAGTGGCTTACTAACGTAGTGGCATTGCCTTTGAAGGCTCAGATATAGTGCCAACTAGGTGGCAACACTTTGCAGGTCTGGGACAATGTCTCCAGGAAGTGAAAAATGCTTTAGGCAAGAGTCCAAATATAATAGATAAAATATATTTTAAAAGGTGGATCAATGAAAAGATCAGTAAAACACATACAAATTGAAAGACTGATGAAAAAGAAGACATACATCCAGTATCATGAATGTAAAAGAATACCTCCACAAAAATTATATACTAAAAATATAATTATACGATAATCTGAGAAACTGGCAGTACATTTTTAAACCTATATAAAATACAGTTTCCCAGAAAAATAAGCTTCTTAAAATTAACACAAGAGGATATAGAAAGTCTGAACAGTCTTATTTCCTTTAGAAGGATGAGTGCAGTAATTAAAACCTTCTCCTAAAGGAAACCTTAAGTACAAATAGCTTCAATAATAAATTTGACTTATTTTTTAAATCTAAAACCACCCTGGAAAATACAGAAAAAAGTAACACCTTTACAGTGCACAAAAAATAACATTGATACAAGAGCCTGATGAGGATATTGCCAGAAATAAATATTTCAGGTGAATCAATCTCATAGATATAAATGCAAAAATACAAAATACAATATTATCTAACACCACATAGTGATATCATGATGAAGTTGGATCTTCTTCAGAAATGCAAGATTAATTTAAAATTTGAATATCAACTAATGGAAACCACCATATTAAGAGTATAAGGAAAAAGTCAAACGATAACTCAGTAGAGGCAGAAAAGCAGATGATAAAATATCTGCTTAGCTTCTTAGCAAACTAGGAATTGAAAAGCTACTTACTTAAACTGATTTAAGAGTATCTTAAAAGAACCTACAGCTACCCTCATGTTTAATAATGAAATTTTAAAACTTTCTGAGATTAAAAAAAAAGTAAGGTTGCATCTATCACCATTTCTATTCACTATTGTTTGGAGACTGGAGCCAGTGTAGTAACAAAAACAAAATAAATAAAAGGTATATAATTTAAAGAGGAAAAAAAACCTTCTTCACTACCAACTCAACATTTGAAAACATTTATATGACTTATAGGTATGGCCCTGGTAAACCTCCTCCCATTATCCCCCATCACTGACACCCCACACCAATGATACTCCCCTGTCATGGTTGTAACCCTTCTGTGATCCAAAGCCTCTTCAAAAATGAAGCCAACAAAATAACCAAATACAATTAATAAGAAGTGAAATAAAAATGATAGTTTTAAAAATAAGAAATAAAAACATAAGAAAAATTTTTTAAAATACTTGGTACCAAAGGATTACTAACAAGCACCAACTAGCAATGCAACTGGAAAAAGACCTTGACCAAAAGGGGGAAAAGGTAAAGACAAATGAGTTTATATGGCTAAGGGACTTCAAAGTGAGTTGGGAGGTCATCCTAGAGGTTACGCTTCTGCACATTGCAGCAGGATCTCATTGATTGCCAAAGTAAATATTACCTCAGATAGCAGGGCTCCTGAGGGCTCTGGAGACATCCAGGCACTGTAGGCAGGGCAGACAGCTCAGGAGTTTGGTGCCTTGTCAGTAGGCCCTACTTTGGAATTTATGCTTCCCAGTGTAACAGAATTGGACTCAGTTTTGATTTCCCTACACTTGGCTCTTCTGCCCTTTCTATTTGAACCTAAAGTTAGTACTAGAGTTGATAGGTGTATATCTAAGAGGCTTAAATCTTTGGATTGTCTATGTGCCAGCTGGGCCCTGAATCTCAACAGAGTTGCAACACCTACTCTCCAGCTCTTTGGACTTACCCAGGGCAACTAAGAAGTAGATGATGGTGGAAAAAAACCATCCCAAGGAACAGAGAGAGTCTGCAACTGCAAGCAAGAGAGTCCCATCCATCTGACCCATGGGATCTAAGCCCCCTCTCAATTAGAAGTGGAGTGGGCATCACCATCGCAGAATCCTTAGAATGTTGGAATGAATGATGGACTAGAATAGACTTGCTGGTATTCTACTATAGACTTATTGTGATTCTTTCAATGGAAGAACTTTTATCATTGATGTGGAGGCAGTGGCCACTGGAGGTTCTGAAGGAAATGAGAGGGAAAAACAGGTGTAATATGGGAGCATTTTTGGGACTTGGGAATTGTCTTGAATGACATTGAAATGACAGATGCAGGCCATTATATATCTTGCTATAACTTACAAAAGTGTGCGGGAGAGAGAATAAACTACAATGTAAACTATAATCTGTGCTTCATGGCAATGCTCCAAAATGTGTTCATCAATTGTAACAAATGTACCACACTAATGAAGGATGTTGTTAATGTGAGAAAATGTCGGAGGAGTAGGGAATGGGGCATACATATGGGAATCCCCTATATTTTTTTATGTAACCTTTATGTAATCTAAGTATCTTTTTTTTAAAAAATAAAATATATATATTTTTTAAATGGTAGGAGAAACTTCTGGTACCTTTGCTGGTCCCTTCCTGACACCTCTCCCTGGTGCAGTGTGGAGTCAGCCTGCACTCTCATTGTGAGTCCCTAGCTGTGTTTTGAAAGAAGCAGAGTAACCCCTCTGTGCATAATGAATGTCAGTGCCAGTCTCTCTGCCAGAAGTCTGAAAGACTGAACCAGGAAATCCGTCTCAAGATCAACCACCCAGAGTTTGCTCTGCAGACAAAAGTAGCTTGCAGAAAGCTAAAGTATTGTAAGCAACAATTAAATCAAAGCAGTTTGGGGTAAAGGATTGCCAGATGTAAGACATACAATAAAGCATCTGATAGGGATAGAAAGCCTATTTCATGGGGAGTAGAGGAAACATTCAAATTCCTGTAAAAGGAGAAATTCCTGAAGCATGAGTGAGCACAAGCCCAGGATGAGATACAGGTGCAAAAATGATGGAGAGGACACTGTACCTCATATTCAGTTCTGACTGATCTTCTTGAAAGAAGTGCTAAACTCTGAAGGAAAACATCAGCAAATGAAGGGCCAATTTTTAAAGACTGGGAAAAGTGTTTTGTGTTTTGTTTTTGTTTGTTTGTTTGTTTGTTTGTTTGTTTGTTTTTAGTGCCTGTCACTGAAGAAAAATTCTGACATATCACAATCTGTATTCAAACTTAAGGAACAGACAGCTCAGGTAATAAATCACAGAATTAACACTTTACAATATTGAAATGTACAGTGTGCAACAAAGGATTAGTAGAAAAACAAAGAAATAGGAAATGATGGCCATCTTAAGGAACAAGATAAAAATCCAAAAAATATCAACAATGAAGACCAGATTTTATACATACTGGACAGAACTTTAAAAATATGATCCTGGGGCTGGCTGTATAGCCCAGTGGATAGGGCACTGGTTTGCCACATGGGAGGCCCTGGGTTTGGTCCCCGGGGCCTTTCCGGGTGGGCGGACCGCTTGAGAAGGCAAAAGCCGCTGTGGGCAGGGCAGAGCTGCCGTGGGCAGGGCAAAAGCTGCCTCAGGCAGGGCAAAGCCACCGCGGGCAGAGCAGAGCCGCCTGGGAGCAGAGTGGAGCCACCCGCGGGCAGGGCAGAACCCTCCCACAAGCGGGGCAGGCCGCCCACAAGTGGGCAAGGCCACCGCTCACCGGTGAAGCTGACTTGGTGCGTCACTGCAG
>PVKH010017226.1:0-15481 GCA_004027955.1 Chaetophractus vellerosus | reverse complement strand
CATCCTCATCCCTAGAGAAGGCATAGCTATTACTAGTTTTTAAAACCAAATCAAAGATCCGACTATAAAACTGCAAATTTTACTTAAATGGTAAAATTAGAAAACTAATCTCTACCACAGGGATTTTGAATATCAAGGGACTTCCGATCTCATCTATTAAATCTAGGGGATTTGCAAACTTCAAAAAAAAAAAAATGCAAAAACCCTTTATGTTCAAAGAAACTCTTATGGAATAATATGGTATGAACTCAGATTAAAGAGGAACTGCCTTGCTTGACTCCTTACCTATCATTGATCCTGTAGCCAAGCCCCTGAGGCCCTGAGGAGCTCAGCCCAATGCTCTTAGCTTACAGATGAGAAAACTGAGTCTCAGGGTTACAGAGCTAAAGCAGATGGCCCAGAGCACCTGAAGGTCTTCCTTTATGAAAGAGCAGAAATATAGTATACACACTGACTGTAACCAGAAGGCTGCAAAGTTAGGTTAGTAATGTAGAGGTAGATAAGAAAAAGTTGAGTATACGTAAAGTTAAGAAGCATTTAGTTAGTAAAAAAGTGAGTTTTCCTTCTTAGTCTTCAGGAAGAATCTGGGACTGACTCTAAGACTCATATGTATTTGGAAACTATCAAGAAAAGTTTGGGCCAATGGTTCTCTTTTCTTTTAATATTTTCTCCATAACAAACAAAGGCCTCAGAACAACATGCCTACCATACTTTTAAGAAAGCATTCTAACATCTAAATATTTAAAGTCATTGTTAAGAAAATTTGTTTTGAGGGTTTGGAGATGGGGGGGGGGCCTCTTGAATCTGATCCCCCTCCTTTCTTTTGAAGAGCAAGCCAGATTTGAAGGAGAATGAAAGACCTTCCAGTCACAGTGTCTGGGGATGGGAGGAGAAAGGCAGGGCCACAACACTTGTCTCAATTCTCCTGCGGATGGCCCCTAGCTCTGGGCTGACTGCCTTGTTAAAAATCAGTTGATTAGAGCTTCATTTCCACCCCTTCCTGAGTTGCTAAACATTCCACTCATTCATTTATTCAAACAATATTTATTGACTACCTATTGTGCAAGTCCCTGTACCAAACTGGAAATGTAACAGAGACGCAAAGAGACTCTGTCTGTGTCATACCCTGTTTAGAGAATGAATAAATTCACTGAGAAGTAACAGTTCATTAATGACAGTAAGTGAGAGGTAAAACACGAAGGACTGATTCATGAGTGATTGTGGTACTTGTACTTGCCTCTCTATTGCTCTGTCAGAGAGCAGAGGGATTTCTCTCCTTTTGTGAAATTCATGTGGCAAGTTGGGCTAAACTAAAGAGGTAAAAGTTTGGAGGTAGAAGTCAGGCTTCCCACTCAGCCTTGAGGATCCAGAAGTATCTCTTGGAACCAGGTCCTGGCCTATAGACCTGAGCATCCAGGAGGATGACATGTAGTTATGCTGACTAGTGGCAACCTATTATTTGACTGCGTTGGATAAGATGTGGCAAAAAAAAAAAAATCATTTAACTCCTTTCATAAAAAATTGAATGGCTTCCTGATTGGAAGTGTCTGTAGGGAGAAAATCAGTCAATATGCTTAACAACAGCCTGTGTGAAATATGGAGTTGTTATTTTTTAAAAACAGAGCTCTCAACTAAGCGTTGGAAACTGGGACAGGCATTTAATATGCTCTTTGGGAGAGGAAATTCTGCGGTGCTAAGGGGAGGATATTACAGTTTTCTCAACAAAGAAAAAATATGTGCATACACCTGTGAGACAGAGTGGAAATCACTTACCAGGGCCATAAAAGCATACTTCACAGACAAACTGTTTTCCTGCAGGTAACTGTCAGTTCTGATGTGCCTCCTTCAGCCGATGTTCCTCTGTGGGTTGGAGCCATGACTCAGGAAGCTCATTCCAGCCCCAGTGTGTAATTTGAACAGCAGTTTCTTCTTGGGAGCAGCAAGATCATGTGTTCTTCAGGAGCCCAAGGGACGTGCAGACTCAGTCGTTCAAACAGTGCCAAGAACAAGGGGTGATGTGACCTCAAATGTTTATTGAATCAGATTGGTCCTAAATCTGCTTGATTGTAGGAGATAATTCTGATGAGAAGTTCCCAGATATGTGTATGCAGTAAACACACAATAGATGTGTTCCTGGGGAAAAATATCTTCACTTAAAATGAAACAAGATGGAATATATGTGGTTGAGGTTGGTGGGGGGTGAGGGGTGGGGGAAGACTGGGGTTAGAGGTTACATCATATTTTTTAAACTTACTAAGGAAGTTTGCTATTTTGAGGACTTTATTTTATCTGTGTAGAGTAAATAAATAAACAAACATATTTTAAGGTATCTTTTGTGTTAAGTCCTGATCATCACACACTTTCGAAGAGGGATAAATAAATAGTAGCTTCATATTTGTAAATGGGCTCTGGTCGATTAAAAACATTTATTTTGAAATTCTTGAAACTGACTAAGATGTGCTTTTCAGAGAGGTGCTAAGAGGAGCAAGAAACCAGGTAGCAGGACATGGGCTTTGCTCAGGAAAAGGAGAGCTGGTGCTCTGGAGAAGCCCTGAGAAGGCAGGTACATGGTCTCCTGGGAAGTGAGTCATCCTAGTCAGTGGGATTGTGGAATTCGTTAGAATTGTGGAAAATGCCAGAATAACTGCAAAAGCTTTCTCTTCATCTCAGAGTTGGAGGAGCCATGCCGGTGATTGCTTCCTGGATGGTGGGATGCTGTAGACATGTGCCATTAGCGGGCTCATTTCTATTGAGGCTAGACTGCTTCAGTGTTTAGTTCTGACCTTTACCTATTGCCCAGGGCACTTCCTAAACTGAAACCATCTGAAAAACAGCCACTCTTGACAGGGCTTGCCTGGGTGTGAACCTGTCCCAGGTGTGAGAGTTGAGCAGGTGCTTGATGCCTGTGTCTGTTCGCAGCAGTTCATTCCACCCTCCCTTCCCTGCTTTCAAGGTCACTGGCCTAGGTTGGAAAGAAAAGAGCAAGCAGTCAGCCTGAACCCAGCTGAGCTTGTCAGAGAAGCAGCAGCTCCACCCAGAATCTTACCTGCCTTCCTCCAGGCAGCTGGAGCCAGCTGGATGTGTGCCCAGCATCCTTAATGGCCAGGAGCCTTTTTGTCCCTAGAGTCTAAGGTCCTAGTAGGCAGTGGCTTGCTTTGTGCTTCCATTATAGAGAACCCAGAATGGTGCTGGGTTCATGAATGATCTCAGGATAAATTTACTGGTATGACCAGTGTCAAGTGCAGGATCCTTGTGCCCCAAAGCTATTTCTAATCTGGGCAGTGGCTAGACAAGGCTGTCCATGGTGTCCTTTAAGAAAAAGGTTCTGGGACCAAATTGCCTTGATTGAACTATGTAACTTTGGGTCAGTTACTTAATTTCTCTGTGCCTCAGTTTCCTCATCAGTAAAATGGGGATAGTAATAGTATCAAATGTTATGTGTACAGTGCTTAGGACAGTGATAATTGTTGAATACTTTGTCACCTTCTGGTTCTGGGGCATTCAGATCTTCCATTTATGTCTAGAGTATGGACTTGTAGTATGTAGTCTATATGTTGTTCCCTGACTTGCTCCAGAAAGAATCTAAGATGACATTCATGTCCTGGCTTAAAGGATGCATTTCCATAAGGCACCTATAATCATCTAGAGTTAGATGACAGATCTGGTGATTCATCCCCATTTACCCAAGTCACTTGGCCCAAACCAACCAACCCTTTTGTTCTTTAAAAAGTTTAAGTGTATAGAAGGCAGTGCCTGGGGAGCTGAACACTCTTATGCAGAGGAGTTATTGAGGGTTTTCATACTACTCAATTATAGTCAGAATTACCCTCTGGCTCAGGTTACTCGGAGAAAATTCCATAGCATGGAAATATAAAACCCTATTTCTTTTCCAAGGATGGAGGTCTTCTAAAAAAATCTGCTTGTCAAATATTTTTTCTTTTTGACTAAAATGCTCTTGGCAGGTCTGGGTAACTTGGTTTATTGAAAGTGGAGGCTATTTATTTTACCCCAAATGGCCCCTTTCTTCTAAGGAGAACCAAGGGTTTGGGAAGATGGTCCCAAGCCAAGGGAAGAGAGGCTTCAACCTGGACTGTGTCAGAAGTAGGGCAAGAGAAGACCTCATACAGACCTGGACAACCCTCCTCCACCTAAGAAGGGAGTACCAGTGTTAACAATAGGGTTAACTTGACTTAAAAAACTTATATCTATAAATCAACCCATAGTGATACCTGACTATATGGGTAAGACCCTGTGCTAAGAGCTACGGACAATAGACCATGTCCTCAAGGAACATACTTTTAGCCTAAATGCTATCTTTTAAGACAATCTCTAAGCGAATGGTGAGTCAGCGCTCTGAAATTTGTGCCATCAATGTCCCACTGCAAATCTCTGTGCCAAGGCCAAGGTGGACATAAAGAGGCGAGAGACCTTGGAGCAAAACACTGAGCAGACTCCGCAGCAGAAGTAAAAACGTGTTATCATATTTGGAATGTAACTGGCTTGGGCTTCAGCTATCAAATGTCCAAGTTCTCTAGTCCAAATAGTTTGGGTGGGATGGCTTTGATTCAAAAGGCACTCTAGCTGATTTTAATTAGGTAGAAGCACAATTTAAGAAGAGTTATTCACTGCTTGTTAACGGAGAAAGATGGCCTGAAGCGCCACTCAGTCCCCAAGAATTTCTCAAGTGCTCTTTTTCTGGCTGTGAAAATAGTCTTTCACATCCAGGAAAAATATGGAGGGCTTATTTAGGGAAACCTATGCCTAGAAACTGTCAACTTTATATCACTGTAAACTGTATAGATATGAAAACAAACCGTCTTAATATGTGTTTCTCCTTGGTATGTGCACGTATAGATCTGTGTGTAATCAGGGGATCTCTACCCCAAAGCAGCCCTTCATTTTACTGTCATTAAAGGATAAAGCTTTGAAAGGGAGGGGCCTAGGGAGGGGCCTGGGAAGCAATGAGATAGGAGGGGAGGTAGGGGAGGGGAAGGGAGGGGAAGGTGTGTGCACTCAGCTTGTCTGCCCTGCAGGAACAGGCTCATGCACAACAAGTTGGAATACTGCCTTTAGCTATGCCCTCTCAGTCTCTATCCAGGCACTCAACCTTTTCCATACGCAGGGGCCATTTCTAGTCCCCCCAACCACTTATGATCCGGGAGTGAGAAAGGGGCAACTTATAATAAAGTAAGTTAAAACTGTGCTTGTGGGTGCCCTGTCTTCCCACCTGGAATCTGGTAAACTCAAGAAGAAAGATCTGATGGGGGAGCCCAGAGGAGAGCAGGGAAGATGGTGCAAAGAGAGAAGGACCGGACATTTGTTCACACGTTCGTTCATTTATTCTATTCAAAGTCTGCATTCATTCATGCAAAAAGTATTGATTAAGTGGCCAGCATGCATTGGATAATATTTTAAGCTCTAGGTTATAGCAATGCCCAAGACAGAAGGCTCTGCCCTCATGGATCTAACAGAGTCTAGTGTGGGAGACACACAAGCCAACAGGTAATTCCGGTGCATCAGAAAGGGAACTATTCAGCGTACCCAGCTTTGAGGGGGTAGAGAAAGCTTTTGGGAGGAAAGAAATTAAGATCTAAGGGATGCGAGGGTAGCCAGGTGAGAACATCTTCCTTCTAGATCTTCAAGACTGACCAGTAGACCCGAATATATTTCTTCTGAAGTCTTGCACATCACGTATTTTTTTTGTGGTATAAGACCTCCTGGGGACTATTTAGACCAAGATGGTGAAATATTTGTCTATTCCTTGTGCAATTTGATAATGATATCAGCACATATTTTCTGCAAAGCAAGTGTTTAATATATACCCAAATGTTCAACATCAATCTTTTTTTGCAATTTGGAAAGAATTTTGGAAGCACGGGACTAGAGGACATAGAGAAGAAACTTTGGGGGAGATAAGGAGTTAAGGATACTGAGGCTTGGAGAGTGGAGCAGGGAAGGCGGTAGTGGGAGGAAGAGCAAAGGGGTCCTTGTGGAGTCTGTTTGCCTCACGCACCTGTTCCAGGAGAGCCGGGCCTGGTGAGCAGGTCAGCCGCCTGGCCCTTGTCAAGGTCAACAATTCTGACTTTTCTGTGCTTGTACTCTCCAGTGGAGCCAGGCTGCCCCCAACCCCTGAGAGGTCTTTCTAGGCAGCCTGATGGGCATCTTTGCAAGGCAATTGGTTCCTCAAGCCAAGTTTCACAGGAACTCAGGATGGGACCTGAGAAGGGGAGGAGCCAGCAGCTGCTTCCCCAGCAGCAGCTTTCTCAGTAGGGAGACTCCTTTCCTGTGACCATATCATGTCTCATTATTTGACATTTTTATCAGAAATTGTAGCATCACCATGTTAGAAGGGTCCTTTGTGGTTACTTCTGTCATTTTCTAGCTGAAAAAGCTGAGGATCAAGTAGGTTCCAAAGTCTCAACTTCTGCTTCATTACAGTGCTTCCTGGATCTGAAATTGGAGAGAGAGATTCCAATCTGAAGGGAGTGAGCAATAGGAAAAGGAAAATGCCTATTTTTCCAAGATTCTGTTTTTAGATAATTTTTATTACCTTAAAAAGGGCAGAGACTAAAAAGACTTGATATATCAGCACATTCAATCTTAAATTGATTATTTTTCAAGGTTTTCCATAGGACACCAAGAATGAATTAAATTTCCATTCCTAAAAACATCTGACAGAAGAAATTCATACCTTACATATCATATAATGAAAGAGAACACAAGCATAGTGTTTGCTCATTTTTCCTGCAGAAGAAAAAAAAAAAACACTTTCCTGAGAAATATTCCTTGAGATCTTTGAGTTCACATATCTGTTGGGAGCTCATTTTCATAATTGAGAGAGTTGTTTTTCACCTTTGCTCCCATCTCTCTGTTCTTTCATGTCAATAGGAGTGGAATAGTTAGTTCCCAATATAGTTAACAAAATACACTTAGTCCTACCTGTTTTACTTTTCTATTTATGGATTCATTTCTTCCTCTTATAGTAACCTCAGTAAAACATTTGTTTTTAATAAGAAAACTAGTTGTTTAAATAAGAGTGTTTTTTTTTCTCCCAAAACTTGCAAGTTCATTTCTGGCATTTGCTTCCAGTAGAGTCCATCTATTTATTATTGTCCCAGATATATAGCCTTTTAATGACTAGTTATTAATATAAAATGCAATATTTATCCTCTCAGCAAAGAAAAGAGAAAGAAAAACTCATATATTTTATTTGTATTTTCTGGCCTTCTGCCATTTTGGTAGCTAAGAAATTGATATAGAAAAATAAAAGTATAGGTTACGGTAAACACACATTTGTTACATTACATTCTGGAGTATACCATCTGTATTTGCCTGTGTACGCAAGAAAATTATATATTGTTCACCTGGGCAGCAATTTGTGTTCTGGCAAATCTTTATTTGCTCTCAGGGGAACCTATTTAATATAATTACATTTAATTGATATTTGTGGTGGTGGATTAAGGAAAAAGGAACCGTCATTTAATACGCTTCAGGATTTTATGGGTCTTGTATTTCTTGGCTTGGTTTTCAAAATACATGTAACCACATTTTTTAAAGCTAGGTACTTAGATAAATTCAATCATTTATTAACAGTGCACCCAAATGGGTGGAATTTAGAACGAAAATCTTTCTGCTAAAACAATAAAGAATTAAATCTTTTATGTTCAAAATATTCTCTTATAGAATTGTGTTGTCTAAGGCTTTATATAATTAAAATATGTTGCCCATGATTTAGCAGATGATTTGGCTCACATTCAACCACATAGAAAGAGAAGGTAATTGATGGAATAGTGCACTCACAGGCTTTTTCTACCTTCCTCATGTTCTCAGCTGTGAATTTGTTTTTTTCTATCAAATACAACAGAACATTTCCTTTCTCTGTTTCTTGTCAATTCACAACAGTTGATTTATTTAACTGATGGCTCTAGGCAACATTTATGGCTGCTACAGATATGTCAAACCTGGCAAAAACCACCATTTGTGTTTGTGTTACTGTTTTATTAATGAAGTTAGCTGTTGCTTTTTAACTCATTTTTAAATTTATGCACTCCTGGTGAGGAATGCAGCCACCAGTTAAATAAACAGTCTAGTTGTGTAGAAAAATGAAATTGAGACCAGGTTGGTCTTGATAGATGATAGGTGTTATGGACTTCAGACCCACTCAGAGCTGAAGACACAATCAGGCTAGACGAGCATGCTTATGTCTGAGGATATTAAGTTTACTTGTGATGGGAAAAATAATTATTAAATAAGATCTTATGAGTCATAAAGGTCCTTTTCTGAATCTCGAGGAGATAATATACCTAAATGACAAGGGTCTTAGTAAAGGCAGAATGCTTCACATAAATTGAGCAAGTAATTTTCCGAGGTCTGTTCTTCCCTAAGAACCTTGACCTCAGTATCAGGGTCATTTCCCCAGTGGATGCCTACAGTTGCATCTCTTGGTTTTTCTCCCTCTTTACCACAAAAATGTATCAGGGAGAGATTCCCATCTACCATCTCTAAGGCAATGACAAGAATTAATTCATCATTCTATTCCTAAGAGTTTATTTGCCAAAAAGTTAATGGAACAGTACTTTGCAAGCTGAGTAATTCTAACTCAGGCGGTTGGGAGAGAACATCTGGCCTCCTGCGTGTGGGAAGAGCAGTGGACTGTGAGTGAGGGGATGTGGTTTCTGACTCTTTACCACCGTGGACTTCAGGTTCCACCTCTGTAGAATGATGGATGAACAGATTATCTCTACCAGTCCTGCCAGTTCTATCTAAGTTTACTTGTAATCTGAATTATTCTCTTACCTCTTTAGTTGTAATCCATGCAGATCTCTAGTTCAAATGAAGTTTCAGAATATAAATTAATCATCCTATTTTCTGAGAGAAGACTTCAAGAACTGTTCCTCTTTAGTTGTTATTCTTAGGGGGCAGCCAGAATGTCCCAAGCTGTGGTCTATAAAACACACACATCATTAGATATTAAATTACTGAGTACCCCCCTCTTCCATTCACAGATGAAGAAACTGAAGCCCAGAGAGGTCAAAGGACCTGCCCAAAGCCACACAGTATCAGGAACTAGACCCACAGCTGTCTGTGCTATAATTACTTAATGAGTCAACATTAGGCAATTTCATTTGGCAAACAAGTAATCCTAAAAACAGAATGGTAAATTGACTCCTGGTATTGTTTTTGAGTTGTTGGATGTTTTGAGCTTTTTTGAGCATTTTTGTACATGGGAAGGGAGGAAGAAGGAAGAGGGAAGACAGATGGGAGAGGGAGAGAGAGAGGGAGAGGAATAGGGAGAGGGAGAGAATTTGTTTCCATTGCAGAAGATGCCCGTTCCTTTGGTGGGAAGAGCTGCGTCTTTGGGAACATAAGAATATATTTCCTCCTGTCCTCTTCCCTTCAGGGCCTGTGCCTTCACTAAAAAACAAATGGCCAGGAGATTAGGGCAGCATAAAATTGTTTTTAAAAATTCCCAGGTTGGACGTCTTATTCCCACAACTTTAGTGTGAGGTAAGTTTTAGCATGAAATTCCTGGGCTGCCATGTCATTTTGCATCAAACCATCAATTTGTTGGCTTGAGATGACAAGCACATGACACATCCAAATAATTTTTCTGTCAAGTCTGTTCAGAGAAAGAACAGGATGAAGTATGAGAAAGCAAGTTTGAGAGACAGAGCTCTTCCTAATGGAAGGAATAGAACATTTTCTCCCTGTTTTTAATTTAAGGTTCTGAGATTGTGGCTCTTCACTCTGGAAACTGACACATTTTCAGGCCTGAAATATCTTGTTTAGCATAAAAAAGAGAGAGGATGATGAGGGCAACCTCAATCAGAGGGATCAAAGGCCAAAGGGCTCATGGGCCCTACAGGCAAGAGAGAAAAATTACTGGAACTTGAGAAGAGAAAGAAGCTTCTCTTTCTTTCATATGAACATGAGTTTAGCTATTGTTAACCTTACCCCCAAAAAAACTTGTCCTATGAGTTGGGATGACCTGACTTTAATTATGAAAAGGGCACAGATAAAGATGGAAACAAAGCTAGAATAATTTTGAGGATCACAGAAACTTCTTTCCCTAGTTGGGAAAATCAGACAGAGCATGATGGTCCACCAACCAAAGCAGGTTAAAATGAGGATCGCAGTATGGTGCCTACCAGGGCTGAAGGTGTTCATGTGGAAAAAGCACAGGACTTTGGAGTCCCTGCTTTCACTTTTAAGGCCACATCATCCTGTGGGAGATACTTATCCTCTTTATCCTCTTCTGAGCCTCAGGTTCCTTAGCTGCAAAATGAGAATCAAAAAAATACTGTCTCACAGAATTGTGGTGAAAATGTTATAAAAAATTTACTGGATGCTTGCCATGTGTCAAGCACTGGGCTAAGCTGTTGGTGTATATTATCTAATTTAATCCTTGAACTAGCCCTGGGACATAGGTGGTATGTGTTGAGTTGTGTCTCACGTAAAGGTAGGTTTAAGTCCTAATCCCAGTAGCGTGCATAGGACCTTATTTGGAAATAAAGTCTTGAAGATATGATTAGTTAAAATGATGCCAAATTGTATTATGGTGGGCCATAATTCAATATGACTGGTGTCCATATAAGAAGGGGGAAAAAGACAGAGACAGACAAGGGAGAAGGCCTTGTGAAGATGGAGGCAGATGCCTCTACCAGTCAAGCAACACCAAGGATTGTTGGCAAACACCAGAAAGCAAAGGAAGCAAGGAAAAATGCTCCCTAACAGGTTTCAGAGGTAGCAAGGCCCTACCAATACCTTGGTTTCAGATGTTTAGGTTCTAGGACTATGAGACAATAAACTTCTGTTGTTTTAAGGCACCTGGATTGTCTTGCCTTCTTACGGCAGCCCTAGGACACTGGGAGAGTAGCTATTATTAAGCTTTTATCACAGGTGTGTGACGGAGGCTGAGAAGTTGCCCAGGTTCACCCAGCTATAAAAGTACAGAGTAGAATTTGAGCCCAAGTTCATCTGATGTCATGACCCATGATGATAACCTCTTGTCTCTGTGTAAAAAGTCTTTTTAGGATGTAGGGCATTATACAACAACTAGGGATTCTTGTGAAGTGACTTCTTCCTACAGTCAGTCTCCTCAGGCTATGAGCACCATTTATCTGGCAACCAGCAATTTCTCATAATAACCAGCTAAGGTATTTAGGGTGCTTATGTTGTGCCGGACCTTGTTCCAAACACTTGAGATGTTTGGACTTATTTAATCCTTACACAACCTTATGAGATAGGTACTGTTATAATTCCCTATTCACAGATGAGGAAACTAGGACATTGAAACTATAAGTAACTTGTCCTAAGTCCCACGGGTAGTAAGTGGCAGAGCTAGGATTTAAATCCAGGCAGACTTTTCTAGAACCAAGGCATGTAACATGCTAAGGAGATGGCCAAGTGAATTCACAGAATGAGATCTTGCTTACCTCTTCCAAGGAAGCAGATAAATTGTTGATGAAGTAAGGGGTGCTAAGTGGGAGCACATCTGTGCACTCCTTTTCTCAGAGACCTCTGACCACAGGAACTGTATATTTGTTTTCCCTCCAAAAACCTCCTGAGTATTCCCTCAACTCTTAATCACAGGATGCTTAAAAAAACCATGTTACAGTTTGCCCCAGTGAGTGCTGATTGCTAACACCACAGACTGGGGCTTGCTTTATTTGCTGATGTCTCAGTTTGTCACAGGGCTGCCGATGCAAAGTACCAGAAATGGGTTTGCTTTTATAATGGGGGTTTATTTGAGGTAAAAGCTTATGGTTCTGAGGCCATGAAATGTCCAAAGCAATGCACCATCAGAGATGCTTTCTCACCAGAGTCAGCTACTGTTGATTCTGGGGTCCTGCCATGTGGTGAAGATGGCCACTGTTCTCTGTGGAGGTCCCTGCCTCCCCCTCCAGAATCTACTGTCTCCCGGAGCTCAGCTGTGGGCAACCAGGCATCAGGCTTGTCTCTTACCCAGCCTCCTCTCTACTCTGCTTTCTTCCCAAGTTCATCTGTGAGCTATCATGTGTATGGCTCCTTTCTTCAACCTCGAGCTTCTCTGTGGGCCCAGCTCCTGTGCTCTGCTCGTTCCAGACTCTGGGACCTCTCTCAGCCCTTGGGGTTTCTCTGTTTTCCTGCAGTCCCCTCTCTCACATGGCAAGATCAATGTGGAGGCTTCCTTTCTCTGTGTGTGTCTCTCTGTGTCTCTGCTTAAATCAGCTCCAGTAAGAGGTGGAGACTCAACTTGAGTCATGCCTCACTGACGGAACCCAGTTGAAAGGGTCTCACACCCACAGGAATGGATTAGTTCACAAACATAATCTTCTCTTTTTGTGATTCATAAAAGAACATCAAACTGGTAAAGCTGAATAATTGGGAATATGAGGAATAACCAGGAAGGAGACTCTCAGGTGGTACATAGAATTACAGAAAACCATTATTACTGTATTTTATACAGGTCAGTGTTTCTGTTTATAAACATGACAATTTGTTTATTTTAAGCTCTCTTCAGCCCCCAGTGAACTAATTACAGAATGGGTAAAAAGGCCTGGGAAACAGAAATGAATCAGGAAGCAAGAAGTATGGAAATATGGAAGAAATGGCCTTGTTAGGAGCAGCAGCCACCGCTATTGATCACTGGACCCCACCCTGTGCCTGTGGCTGTGGCTGGACCCTGGAGGCTGCTGCTGCCAACCAGAGTTCTGCAATTGCCCTTGTTTATTTCTATCTCTTACTTCAGATTCAGAGTCTTAGGCTGGGAAAACCAAGGGGCCCATTTTCAAATGTTATGTGTACATAATAGTTGCCAAGGGTCAGGAAGAGCAAAGACTGGTCTTTTCAGCTCTTGACTTGGAGGTTAGACAGGCAAAGGATGAAAAACGTTCATCACTTAGTTACTGGTCTGTCAGGAACCTAAGGTGCCTCATGTAATCCTTCCTAAACTCTGTTGGATGAATTCAAGAGGTTTTGTAACTTACTCCGTTTCACACAATTCCTAATGTCAAAATCACCTTTAGCCATTTTATTTTGACTTGAGAAACACTGGCTTAGGCAGGGGGCTTTGTACTTTATTTTCACAGACTGCTTGGATGGAACCTCATGTCCTCTATTGGTATAACTAAAAAATGTATTGTCCCCCTGCAAAGTGCTCCAGCATCATCTGCATTTTAGCAGGAACAGGGTCGGAGGTGTCAGAAGGGGAAAGCAGTTAATAGGAAGTATAGTCTATAAAATGCGCAATTTATTTCTATATATTCATTTACACACAGCTGTTAAATATATTCCCAAAGAACAGAAACATTATCCATTTCCATAATTTTTGAATTATAGAAATATTTAGTAAAACTGAAAATAGAGCAAGCTTTTATAGGCCGTTACAGTGATTGAACAGCCCTGACAACTTCTCATAGCTCACAATCATGGGAAACATATGTGCAGATCTCTTTAAGGGCTCAAGATGTGAGAATATAGTGGGGACATGGGGGACATGCTTTCTAGGGGCTTTCAGAAGGCTTGGAGACCAAGGAAGGACCACAGAGACCGAGTGGGAAGACGTTCAGCTGAAGCCAAATCACTGTAGACCCCAGTGTGGGGGAGGCAGGACTGACAATGCAAACACAAATGTGGATAGCTCCGAGGACTACTTAATGGTCTTCTCTGCACAGGACTGGTGCGGGGAGGCTTCAAGGATGAACGTTTCAGGAATGTGATTATTTTTTCAGAAAGTTTTCTATAGTGTGTCACATTTCGGGGGGAAAAAATCCCAACACATTTTCCTAATTTGTTTTCTTTGTAAAAAGAAAGACAAAATGACAAAGAATGAGACCACATGGCATAGCAGAGGCCAGAAGACACGTTTGAGAACTGGATCCACTCCTAGCTCTGTTGATCTTGGACACATTGAAAGTTAATTCTTCTGAGGCTCAGATCCTTGTCTACCTTACAGAATTATGTTAGATAAATGCAAAAATGCCCCATATAACTTAAAACAATCTTCAATTAATTGTGAAGTATTATTCATAAATGGAAATGGGCATAATTTAGAATGAAGTGTTTTCTAAAATTCAAGTGAAGAACTCACAGAACACATAATAGGTCAATCAAAGTATTGATCCCCCAAAATCCAAAATGGTAGGAAAGCATGGGGATATTTCTAGGAAAGATGATGTGATGAAATACACACATCTTTCACCTTCCTAAAATCTCAACAAATTGACAGTAAAAGGAGTTTATAGAGCAGTAAACCCACAAGGTAGGAAAACAGACAGGAGCCAACAGGAATAAAACTCGGGAAGCTGTAAAGTGGTTGAATGAGTGAGTGGTAAGGGGGGAAATTGGTTGATAATAGATAACAGTGAATCCTGGGCACCCACAAAACCTATGCTTCTGTCCCTCAAAGCCTGAGAAAGTGAGGGCACATGGCACCTCTTGCAGTGAGGGTGACACACATCTAAAACAGGGAGGATTGATTAAAATCCTGTTTTAAAAGCAATCCATTCTCTCACTACACTCAGCCTGAAGACTTCCCTGCCCTTACCCCAGCCCAAGACCAGAGGTCTCTAGAGAGGCTAAAAGGGAAGTTTTCTGGCACAGGTGAGGTTTAGGTGAATGTACATGTACTGTGTAACAAGGACCCAGCCCTTCTGCTCCACTGAACTCCCAGAATTCACTGGGAAGCCAGGACTTCACTCTCCTGACCGCAGTTAGGAAGGGTGTTTTATTTGGGAATTTAAACAGCCCAGGATTTAAAACCTAAAGATACTGACTCTGGAGATCTAATAAATGGCCCAGCCAGATTCGTTTATCCAATATTCATTGTAAGTCTATTATGTGCCAGGCACTTTTCTAAGTCTAAGAGATTCTGCAGGAATAAAAAGGAAAGAAAGAAATCCTTGCCCTCATGGAGCCTACATTTGAGTGGTGTGAAAGAGACAATAAAAAAGGTAAATGACAGTTAAGTTCATGAGTCAACTTGGCGAGGTAATGGTGCCCAGTTGTTTGGCCAAGTAAACACTGGCCTGATTTTTACTGTGAGGATATTTCATGGATTTAAATCATCAGTAAGTTGATTGCATCTATGATGGATTACACCTCAAATCAACTGAAGAGATTGCCTTCAACAATGAGAGACATCTCACCCAATTAGGTGAAGGGTTTAAAAGGAGAAGTGATGCTTTCAGCAGTCAGAAGAGAATATTTCCAACTCTACTTCAACCAGTCAGCTTCTCCTGGGGAATCCATCATATGCCTTTATCAGAGTTCCCAGCTTGCTGCCTGCCCTACAGAATTTGATCTAGCCCATCTAAGTTGTGTGAGCCAATTCCTCTAAAAGGAAAACTCGTATTTCATAATATTTACATTATATATATCTTCTGTTGGTTCTGTTTCCCTAGAAAACCCTAATACAATGAGTAAAATGCATAGTATGGTAGATGGTGATCATTACTATGGAAAGAAACAAATGAAGGCAGGCAACAAGAAGTGACTGGAG
>PVKH010017225.1:0-15496 GCA_004027955.1 Chaetophractus vellerosus | reverse complement strand
ATTCATCAGGACACCCTCTCCCTCATAGGATTGTGCCTGGGGCTCTCAGGGAACTTGCACTTTGAATGGATGTTTTAGGTAGGTATGCATGATTTTTTGCCATCAAGTTTCAGTTATTAGGAAAATATTAGTTCATTAAGTTATTCAGATCTAAACGTTGACACATTTCACTGTACAATATCAAAAGAACACATTTGTTAATATCACCATCAATCACATCCCCCCCAAAATCTTAAAGTATTGGGAAGCTGTCAAACTCGCAGTGGTGAAAACAGTTTTTCCAGAATTAGCTTGAAAGCTTGAATTCTACCAATTCTGTCAGCTTCAAGCAAACGGTTTAATTCTTTTATATTTTAGAAAATGGTCTGCCAGATACCTAAGAATATTAACCACAGTAGTCAGTCATTTATTCAAGCAAAAATGGTGCTTCATGAAAAACAAAAACAACAAAAAAACAGCTATCTCAGGCTGCAACTCAATCATGCCAGTGTTTAGCCTTGAAAAACCCGAAGTACTTTGTACATACTTCCTATTTTGACACATAATGTTAAAAAAATGTTTACTCAAGGGACAATATTTAATAAAATTTAAAATGTTTCTGCTTCATCAAGTACATTCCTAAATAAAAGTGGCCTTGGTTTTTTCTCCTGCGAGCTGAGGCAATGAAGAAAGCCAAGCCAGCAAAGTTTGGTGGCACTGCCTTGATTCGTGCTAAAGCACTAGCCATTTTTCCACCATAGTTTTTTTCCACCATCATGGAACTTGCCAAAACGGTGGGAAAAAGGCAAATAATCTATTATTATTATTATTAATTATTAAAGCAGTTTTTACCTTGTGAATACTCTGAAGTACTTTTTAGAATAATGCTTCTAAAGCACAATTTTCAACCTGTCACTCCCCTGCTCAAAGCAATTTCAATTGCTCGTCATTGCCCATGGTGGGGCGGGGAGAAGAGGTGAGGATGCAGGGAGGGCAATCATCACGTTTCAACCCGAAATTTAGGTGCTGCATCGTTTTACATTCCTTTATCTCTTAATTCCATATGCTCCTCCATGCAAACTAGGTATAGACAAATGAGGCTATTTGCTATTCTATTACAAGCCTCGGGAATTTGTAGTGCAGTTCAAATAATTACGCTATTTCTTTTGCCTGGAGTACCCCAGCTTTTCTCCCACTCTTTCCATGTGCATCTTCCCCTCTTTTCAAGGTCCAGCTCAAACGAGGCCAAACTCGATGTTACCGATCCCTCCTCCCATGTGCACAGCGCTTTGTCTCTCGCCCATGCCACCGATTTTCTACCAGTTAATAACACCTCGGATTCCCTGAAGCCTAGCAGGTGCCTTCGAGCTGGTTGCTGCTCAATGAACACTTGCTGTAAAAGCAAGTGTTTGGCGGCCTTGAGCCATTCATTTATGTGCTACCCTATAAGATGGTTGGCTGCAATTAGCTCTAATGCCTTTGTCCCCTGAATAAAGTATTTTTCATTGTGAATCTTGTAACGGGTACGAGGCAATCCAACTCATAACCTTGATCTCATTAGTGAGTCTATTCTCCTTAACATGCTCAGAAAAGTATGCGAGTCTGCAAACCCAGAGCATAATGAAGTTACAGCACTTTGCACTGTGCAGAGTATTATTTGTGCTCACATTATGATTGAAGGTGATTATAGAGGTAGGATAACCATTTAGTTAATTTCCTTGAGCACCCAGGAAGTTACTCAGAATAAAGGAATTGCCCCCTAATTGTGACCTTCTCACCCATTTCTTTCAGGTTTCCAACTTAAGTAGCTGTGGACATTATTGAAGCAGCATAGTTTGTTATGAAAAGGCCATACTTAAATCACTTAGTGGGAATGATTGATGCAAGAACAAGCCAGATATGCTGCCTGTACATTGCACTAGAGACTAACTAACGCTTACCTGAGGGAACTTCCGAGAGCCGGTTTCTTTTAACAGAAAACTTTGGAATGTAAAAATAAGATGATGTTTTGGGACCGGCTGTAGCCCAGTTGGTAGGGCGCCAGTTTACCACATCAGAGGCCCCGGGTTCGGTCCCCGGGGCCTCCTTGAACGGGCAGACCGCCTCGAGAAGGCAAGCCAATGCGGGCAGGGCACGCCGCCGCGGGCAAAGGCAAGCCCCAGCAGGCAAGGGCGAGCCCCCGTGAGCAGGTGGGCCTCCACCCCGGTGAGCTGACTCAGCAGGTCGCCCCAGCCGGGGGAGACAAGCAGACACAGAGAAACACAAAAGAAGAAAAAAAAATGAACACAGTAAGAACAAGCAGAAGGGGGGGATGTATAATAAAAATAGAAAAATAATCTTTAAAAAAAAAGTTGATGTTTTAATTTCTCCATTAATCTGTCTAAATTGGGACAAATCTCACATCTTGTATCAGTGATTACAGGGGTTGAGGTATGGGATGTATCTAATCTTGCAGCAGGAAAGAATTGGTGCCTATGTTGATAGATTTAAATTCTTGAGAAATGTGCATTTGTCAATAGAGATAAAATGGTATCTGTGATGGATATACTAAAGATCTTGTGTCTAAAAAATGAAAGCCTTCCATCCACAATCAAATTACCAGCAAGTGCAGGGTTCCGTGCACGGCATTCATGTGTTTGCAAGTCAAGCACAAATCCTTGCAGTGCTAAGCCCAGCAGGACTTACAGGAACAGTCCTGTAAATCCCCGTATCTGTTCTGAAAAGCAGAATTCAGCTTTCAGAATTCAGAATTGAGAATTCAGACTCAAGGCACTTTGAGTCCTGCGGACTTTACCATCTCTACCAAATTGTGGTTGCCCCCTAACAGGCCATCACACCGAGGGTACTACTGCTAAAACCTTTGGCAGCAGAATCCCAGGCTGTCTAGAGGGCCTCTAATCCCTGCTGCTCTGGCGACTGCCATCGCCATCCCCTTTGTCCCTGGAGTGGGTGCTGCTAGGTGTGCCCGAGGGCCAGGTGCCCGCTCTGGCTCCACTCTCCCCACAACAGCTAGATCACATTCCTCTCTCTCTGGAAGGCTCTCTTCTAGGCATTTTGGAGGTGGTGGGTGAAACCAGGCGTGGTCCTCACTTCCTTCCCCCCACCCATGGATCTGTTCAGCCTAACCTGCTCCTTGCCAGTTGTTTCTACTCACACAGCCTCTTTCCAAAACAAGCTTGTTTGCAGGAGAATTTATTTGGGGACAGTTTCCCTTGATTGCTGCTTCATGGACCTAGATCTTCTGCTTCCCTTACCTGACCACTTGACTGGGTTCAGCTGCTAGACTGCGCTTCCTCTCCCTTTCTAGCTCCATGGTAGTTATACATGAAAGAACTATCTGGTCAGAGTAACAGCAGTCTTCCCCCACAGTGTCCATTCACTTCTGACTCCTTCTCTACAGCAGCCTTCAAACTTATATTTCCAAAGCTTGTCACTCAGAGGAAAGAAAAAGATAAGATTCTGTTCTTTCTAGATAACTCTCCTGCAGAAATGGGAGTTTTTAATTGAGTTGAATAGGTGACTTATTACAACATACTTCAGTTAATTCTCTCCTGAGTTCACTCATAGCATGTGAAAGAGTTTCCTCCTCCACAAATTATTTTGCAAGGATTACCTTTGCACCCTCCTTTTCCCTGTGTAGCAGACAATTCTTTTTAAAATATCATTTTGTCCAGTAGAGACTTGGAACAAAGAAGCTGAAATCATAAACTAAAATAGTTAATGATTAAATCAATAAAAAATATCAGCTCTGGTACTTTCTCCTCTGGGATGTAATAGTTCAGGTCATTCCTTGAGTGATGATTAGAGTTTTGTTGAAAGAGTCCTGCATATTTTGAGAGAGGGTGAGGGGAAACTAATGGAGTGAAACCAAAATGAAAATTGCCGAATTAATCCGGCGGCTGCCGATCCCCTGGAAAGAATGTGTACGGGTGTCCTTTACGATTTCTCCATGCCACGTCATGCTTTTTGTCTACTTCATGTCCTTACCTTATTTGGTAAATGTCCCATATGAATAGACTGCAAAAGACTTTTGTGAAATGCAGTTGGGCAATGCATAGCTCACTTGGTAGAGATAAGATGATACTGTTTGGCCTTCCCAGCCTGTGTGAATTGTACAAGTGCTTTTGATTTCACTTCTTTCAATGCGTGCGTTTACGTGCTTCACTACAGCTGCCATATAAGATGGCTGGCTGTAATTAGAGTTAATGCCTCTGTCCCCTGAATAAAGTATTTTTCATTGTCAATCTTGTAATGGTACAAGGCAGTTCAATGCTCTTAATATTTTTATTATGCTTTGCCTAGTTGGGTACACAATGAATGATCTCATTTTTGAATGGCAAGATGAGGCACCTGTACAAGTGGCAGAAGGACTCACTTTGCCCCAGTTTCTGTTGAAAGAAGAGAAAGATTTACGATACTGCACTAAACATTACAATACAGGTAGGGGCTCAATATTCTTCATAACATGTGTGACTCATGGTTGTATAAAAATGTAGACGTTTCTTAATTATAATACCAGGTTAATGTTTTAACTGTTTATAGCTTAGTGTTTCCCATAATCATAGGGAAGAAAATGGATGTGTATGAAAGTTATGGATGTTTCAACTCATTGAATATTGCTATATAAAAATGGAAACAAAGAAATGAAAGGTGTTCAATTACATTTAATTCATTTGTGTGTGTGTGTGAAAAGCACATTCTTACATACTACTGGTGTTCCCAAAAAATGTTACTTTAATTTCTATACGAGCAATAAAATTTATTCTTTTTTACCTTCCTTAGGCATGAAGCTTTATGTTTGCTAACAAAAATTGAAAGAAAATTGCATTTTTTAAAGGCTTAGCTTCCCAAAACTTCCTTTGGGCACATTTTCAGGCATTTCAAGGTATTTCTCTTTAAATACCTTCTACCCACATACCTACAGGGGAAACTTCAGCCTTTGAGAAGAGATATCAGATATAGTTATCAACACGATTGAGAGACTTGCTATGGTATGTGTACATTCACGAACTCTGTTTTCAGCTCTCTGCTGGCATGGGATATTCCCTTATTACCTATTCCTACTGCATAAACTATTCTCATGAATTCTATTAAACTGCCCACAATTGAAGAATCTCCCTAATGTGGTGAGGGCATGTCTGCCTTATCATTTCAATACAGTAACTATGATTCATTTGGACTCAGCGTTTGTCAGAAGCATGATCTCACCTTTCCGTGACTCAAGCCCATCTTACCTCCTTAATCAATTCACAACAGCTGGTGACAATGTCCCTGCTGTTTTCTTAGTTCAGAGGTGAGGCTGATCTCTAACTTCGATGTTAAAGGTTACTACCTCAACAGAAAGATAAAAGGCAGGCAGCTCAGTAGCAGTGGCCTTGCTCTGCTCTCTGGGGGCAGCTGCGATGATAAAGCAGTTTTAGGGAATTCCAAAAACCTATCAGAGTTAGTTTAGGGAGGTGAAGTTGTTACAACTCTCTCACATTTTTGCTTTCTGCCTCGGCATCCATCTTACTAGTTAATGAGCAGCTTTCCAGCCTTGGGGCATAAATTCCCCAGGGTCCAAACACGCTTCTGCAGCCACCACCCACACCACCCACACACCTCACCAGAACCCAGCACCCACGGATCCCCAGTCCCTCTCCCTTTTCATGCTCGTTTGCTTTAAGCTAACCAATCCTTGACTCCCTTGGGAAATCTACTAACCCTCACCCATGGTCCACAATAAAGGCCCAAGCCCATAGGTCCCTCTCGCTCTGCTTGTGTGCGTCCCACTCACTGACTGAGCCTATGTACTCCTGTGGGCCCTCCCTCTCAGAGCCTGTGAGTAAAGAGTTATCTTTTCTCATGTATCATGGCCTCGGTTTCCCATTGCGTCACACCCGCACTTCACGGGTCCCAAACGTAAAAATCCGACTTAACTAATTTGAAGCAACCACCCAGAAGTGAATTTTTAAGATAGGGAGGTCTCAAGGTCCTCCCTTACATAAGAGCAAACGTGTGTATTTTCAGAGTTATCTTCCCAGTTATTACAGCCTAGAGAAAAAGAACCTCCAATTATCCACGCCTGCTATTAGCAAAGGTGATATCTTACAAGTCTCACAACTTACAGTCTAGGAGATCATAACACAATTACCTGCCCAAATATTATAGAGAAAGTAAAGGCATCTGATCGTGTTCTCAATCAGTGATGCCATTAGTTACCCCAGACCCCAAGTTCCATTTTATTTTCACTCTCATAATGAACAGGGATCCTCTGCTAATTATTTTCCAATACTAAGCTCAGATACCACAAAGTTCCCCTATGTGGTGTATACAAATTAAATGAATAAAAACAAATACATAAGTACCCCACTTGAAAATACCCTTTCCTCTTATGAAATGAAAAACACGAAGTTCAAAAATGCTTTCACACACAAATGAATGGTACAGGTATAAAGGTTTTATTTACTTTTATTTTCCTATCTAAAACTCTTCATTAGTTATATACTACAAGGGTCTATGATCTGTCCTTGCTTATCTCTCCAAAATCCTCTCCTACCTTTCTCCCCTTGCTCTGTTATCTCTTGCCACCGTGGCTTTCTCAGGTATGCCAAAATCCTTCCTACCTCAGCCCCTTTGCACTTGCTTCCCCTTTTGCACATAAGGTTCTTTCCCTAAATTGCTTCCAAGCCTAAAACTCTCACATCCTTCAGGTCTCTGCTCAAATACCAGTTTCTGAAATATCTGTCCTTAGCAGACATATGTTTAACACTAACTTTCCCCCTGAATTCACTCTCTGAAATGTTATCTTTCATTTATTTATTCACTTGTTAATATCTGTTTCTCTCATTATGATAAACTTGATTTGGGACTATGTCTATTCTGTTTATTTCTATATTTCTGGGGCCTGCTGAAATATGTAGGTACTTAATAAATATTTGATGATTAAAATAACAAAGAATGGATTTGTACATGGAAAATGTGTGAACTGTACATGTGAGACTATTACAGCCTGTCAGGAGGGAGGGGGCTGGGGAAGTGAGACTTCCTCTACAGAGGATGGTTTTTCTTTAGGCCTCTATCAGTGAGATTAGTTTTGTAAAAATCAGATTTATTAAAATATCATTTACAGGCCATAAATCCATCTGTTTAAAATGTATAGTTCAATGACTTTTAGTATATTTACAGATTTGTGCTACCATTTCTATAATCTAATTTTGGAACATTTTCATTGCCAAAAAAGAAACCTTGTGTATTAGCACTCATTCCCCATCCACTACCCCCACCCCCAGTTCCCAGCCCAAGGAAATCGCTAATCCAAAGTTTATCTTTATAGATTTATATTTTCCGGATATACCACAGAAATGGAATCACATGTAGTCTTCTGTGACTGGCTTCTCTCCTTTAGCTTAATGTTTCTGTGGTTCATCCATTTCGTAGCATGCATTCCTTTTTACTGCAAAATAGTATTCTATTATATGGATGTACCGCATTTTGTTTATTAGTTGATGGACATTTGGAGTATTTCCAACTTTGGGCCACCATGAACAATCCTTCTATGAATAGTAGTGTGTGTGGACACATGTTTCATATCTCTTGGTTATATTCCTAGTAGTGGAACTACTGAGAAATATGGAAAATCTATGTTTAATATTTTTAAGACCTTCCAAACTATTTCCAAAGAGACTGCGTCATTTTACTTCCCTGAAAGCAATGTATGACAGCACTGGATATAGTGTCTGTCTTTTTTTTGGTTATAGTCAAGGAAGTGTGTGGGAAGTGGTATCTAACTGTGGTTTTTGATTTACATTTCCCTTTTGATTCATGGTGAGCATTATTCTTTTGCTTATTGGCATTTGTATCTATTCCTTAGGAAAATGTCTTTTCAAATCCTTAGCTAGTTTTCTGATTGGATTATTTGTCTTCTCACTATGATTTGCAAATACTTTTCCCATTTTGCAGGTTGTCTTTTCACTTTCCTGGTGGTATCATTTGAAGAACAAAATCTTTTAATTTTGATAAAGTCAAATGTATCTCTTTTTTCTTTTATCACTTGTACTTTTGTTGTCATATTTAGAAAATCATTGCCTCATCCAAGTTCATGAAGATTTACTCATATGATTTCTTCTAGTAGTTTTAGCTTTACATTCAGGTCTACGATTCATTTTGAGTTAATTTCTGTGTATGGGGTGAGTTGGGACCAACGTATTTCTGCATATGAATATCCAGTTCTCGCTGTACTATTTGTTGAAAAACCATTCTTTCCCTATTGAATTGTCTTAGCCCTTTTTCAAAAATCAGTTGACCATAAATGGTCATTTCTAGATTCTCAATTCTATTCCATTAATCTATATGCTTATTCTTCTGACAGTGATTATTTTATTTTATTTTTTTTAAAGATTTATTTATTTTATTACATATCTCCCCCCCCCCACTGCGGTGACGCGCCGAGACTGGTCACTGCCCAGGCATGGCTTTCCCCGCTTGTGGGGGGCTTCTGCTTCTATTCACGGCTGGCTTTCAGTTCGCGGGTGGCTGGCTGCGCTCCATTCGCGGGCGACCTGCCCTGCCCGTGGCAGCTTTTTGCCCTGCCCACGGCGGCTCTGGCCCGCCCATGGCGGCTTGCCATTCTCAAGGCGGTCTGCCCGCTAGGAGAGGTCCCCGGGAATCGAACCCGGGGCCTCCCATGTGGTATGCCGACGCCCTATCCACTGGGCTATCCAGCCGGCCCCTGAGAGTGATTATTGTAGCTTTGCATTGAGTTTTGAGATTAAGATGTGTAAGTCTGCAAAATTTGTTCTGGTTTATCCCAAAATTACTTTGATTATTCTGGATCCCTTGCACTTCCATATGAATTTTAGGATTTCCTTGTTAATTTCTGCAGAAGAAAAAAAAATAAGCCAGTTGAGATTTTGAGAGAGATTTGATTGATTCTTTAGGATTTTCTATATACAAGATCATATCATCTGCTTATAATGGTAGTTTTACTTCTTCCTTCCAAATATGTAGGCACTGTATTTCTTATTCTTGACTAATTGTCCTGACTAGATCCCCCCCAAATACAATGTTGAATAGAAATGGCACGAGCAGTCATTTTTGTCTTGTTCCAGATACTAGTAGGAAAGCATTCAGTTTTACACCATTAAGTATGATGTTAGCTGTAAGTTTTTCATTGATACCATTTATCAGGTTTAGGAAGTTCTCTTGCATTTCTAGTTTATTGAGTATTCTTATCAGGAAAAGGTGTTGGGTTTTGATAAATATTTTGTATCTATTGATATAATCATATAGTTTTTCCCTCAATTTTATAAATAGGGCATATAACATTGACTGATTTTTGGATATTAATTCAACCTTGTATTCCTGCAATAAATTCTACCTGGTTATGGTCTATAGTCAATTTTGTAGGTTGCTGGATTCCACATGCTCGTATTTTGCAGAGTTTTACAACTATGTTCATAAGGGATATTAACCTGCAGTGTTCTTTTCTGTGAGATCTTTGTCTGATTTTGGTACAAGGAGCATATTGACCTCATAAAATAAGTTAAACTGTTCCATCCTCTTCTATGTTTATATGGCATTAAATCTTCATTAAATGTTTGCTAAAATTCTCCAATGAAATCGTGTGGTCCTAAGTTCTTTTTAGGAAGTTTTTAATTTACTGATTCAATCTCTTTACTGTTATAAGTCTATTCAGATTTTCTATTTTTTTCTTGAGTCATTTTCAGTAATATGTGTCATTCTAAATATTTTTTCACTCAATTGTTACCCAATTTATTGGCATCCAGTTATTCCTAGTGTTTTCTTATAATGCTTTTCATTTCAGTAATGTCAGCAGTGATGTCCCTTCTTTATATCACAGTAGCATGTGGCCCAAGTCTCATTAGTAGTAGCTTTGTACTGAATCCTGTCTAGCAACACACTAGCAGTTTTCCTGGATGTGCCCTCTGAAGTCCTTCTTTCTTGGCTTGGTCACAGAATATAACTCAAATAAAGAGCCACGTGTTTACTTCCTCTCTTCTCGTTCTCAAAATAGTCAGAATAAAGAGAGAATAAAGGTGAGAATTAGAACATTCAGAAGGCCGATTATTTTAAAGAGAGATAACATGGTAATGTTAAGTAAAGTATGACGTTATTAAAGAGAAATAATACTTGTTTTTTATTTGTTGACATTATTATTTAAGGAACTGTTCTTCAATTTAATTTATCTTCCAGCAATTACTTTAAAGTAAATGTAAAATAAGGTAAAGCCTCTGGAACAAATAGCACATGGCTCTAAAAGAAACCATCAATGAATAAAAATGATCTTTATATGACAAATGCACATATTTTCAAAGTTTTTCTCCTGTCTACCTCAGAGGCACCTGCTAGAATCAAGTGAAAGTAGGAGAAATTTCAGTATTTTGAAAAGTAAGAAGCACTATTCAAAAGTGAAGTAATTAGATGACTTAATCTTTCCGGAAACAGTACACTCGCATATTATGTTGCTTCTAGATGCTAACAGAAAATTAAGAAAGTATTTTTCAGAAGCCGATTTGAATATGTGAGTTAGGGTTTCTTTTCATTGTAATGGAAAATTTTAGGACAAGTATTAATGACAATAAAATTGTGATATCTGATGCCATAACAAAAACGTATTTTTACCAAACATTACATTTATTTTACAACCAATTAGGAAAGTTTACATGTATAGAAGTGAGATTCCATCTTGAGCGCCAAATGGGATACTATCTGATCCAGATGTACATTCCCAGTCTCCTGATCGTTATTCTCTCCTGGGTTTCATTCTGGATCAATATGGACGCAGCACCAGCCAGAGTAGCTTTGGGAATAACCACCGTGCTGACCATGACTACACAGAGTTCAGGATCACGAGCATCCCTGCCTAAGGTAAGTGCACTAAATGGATAAACACATATATTTGCACATATGTTTATATGGAGACCCGTGACAGCTTTCACCAGATCTTTTGCAACAGCATTTATATTTCATTTTTGATTTTAAAGTTGTATATAATCAAGGCAGAAAACTTGGAAAACATAAATATAGATGAAAATTGTTCTATAAACAAGTAATATCTACTATTCACATTTTGTGGTTTGATTCCCAATTATTTAAACATTAATAATACTCTCCTGTATACTTTCAATTATAGAATTTTTGTATCTATGAATTTTTAAACATTGAGAATTTTATCAGACATATATGTAGTTGAATCTAAATGTGGATTTAAATGGCTACACGGTACTCCATTTTATGAATTGTGAAGATATCTTTTCACATATTTTATATTATTTCTTAGAATAGGGTCTTAAAACTAGAATTACTGAATTGATATGTACACACACTGATATATATTGCCAAATTTTCCTCCTGAAAAAATTATAGCAATTACACACCCACAAGTATTATATGAGAATGTTCAGTGATGCATCCTAGGCCAGATATGAGCTTTATTTTTTGTGTATTTGGGTTTTTTTCAAGCTTTTAATAGCTATAGGTCCACAAAAAGGAGAGCTAACCTATTTCCATGGTTTTAGTTCATGCTGAGTTGCCAGAGCTAAAATAGAAGCATTTCCTTCATGAGGTTTGTAAAGAGTATAATATTTCTTTTCACAAGCTATGCTGAAATAAAACATAGGAATATTTTTGCATCCATTGAGGAATAAGCAAAATCACTTTCTCTCATAAATGACCTCTAAGAAAGAAGTTTCTACTATGTAAATTTAGTAATCCTGTCCAACTTCCAACAAGCATCACTGTTATTTTCATTACAATGATGTTCTTTACCACTATAAAAATATTAACTTTCAGTGTATGTTTGATGCTAACTATTTGCCATACGAAGAGAACTATAAATCTACTGCCATGGCCCCTTAGCCCTTGCAGTGAATTAAATTCTGTAACTTAATCTACATAGAGTAAAATGTCTAAATAAATATAAGTGAAGACAGGACTTTTTAACATTAAAAATTGTTATTCAATAAAGGAAGAAGTTGATAATTAACAAGGCTCACTCTACCACTCTAAGATTTAATGGTTATCTTTCAAAATTTTGCCTACTTTTATTAACACTTAATTGTACTTTCAAAATGGTCCACATCAACTAGTGTTTTATAAAATATTGTCTCATGAAATTACAAATCTGCTTATAATTTTTAAACTAATAAATCTCCATATTTATGTCTGTATCAATGTCTCAAGAGGATATCTGGAGAGTAGTTGAAATTCCATAGTCTATTTGTAAATGAAATCCCCATGTCGCCCATTGATCTTCTTCATGAGCTAACCAGAAATGAGAGCTTATTCATTCTGCATGTTGTCAACCAGAAAGAAGAGAGCAAAATACTCCATTTCAGGAAGCTACATTAATCTCTATCTCCCTCTGTCTGTCTGTCTCTGCGTCACTTTTTCTCCGTAAACTGAGCAGATAACCATCCACTCAACCACTGCCTATGTGTGACATGTGGAACCAACAGATAGAAATGAGCTTTATCTAGTTACCATCTTATATGTATTACTTGCCTGAACTGCCAAGTTTGAGATCAGAATGTTGATTGCAATTATAAAATCTATCCGATTCAGATAAATATGTTAATGTTACATAATATTTTAATAACAGTCACATTTCTGATTTCAGGTATAGTATGTGCCAATAGATGCTAGAAAACCATTTGGAAAATATCTTTGTAGATTAATCTTTATAAATATGCCTGATTTTTTTCCACAATTTTTATCTGAATATTTTTAAATGGCAACAAAATGGATTAGTCGATAATTAATAAACCTATGTTATACATTTATTTCTAAGTAGTTTTCTAACCAAAATATATAAAACAAACTGCAAGTAAAAGTAGTGTGGTTCTTATCTCTCTTAACTAAGGAATCAGTGAAACCCTGATCAGACTATCATTTTTCTCTCAAGATAGTTTCCTTACATCATCCTAATTAATGTAGTTCTATTTTCAGTTGTTTTCCGATATTTCTCTCGAGTCTTATTCTATTTCATATTTGAAAGGGCACTGCTATGAATCATTTTTTAATAATTTCTGCAATTTCACATTCCCTCATTCTGTAATTTTTCAAAGAGCAACATTTTCATCATCCATCTTTCTCTATCTATTCCTGACCTGAAGTTGTTATTGTGCAGATCTGTAAAATGCTAAAATTTTAAATGTCACTTTCAATCTTTGCTCTGAACAATTCCCAATACATTTGCCCTAAAGTGGAATTACTATCTCTTCTTTGTGTATTATAAGATGATAGATATAAAGATATAAAGATGATAGATATAAAGATAGATAAATTTTGGGTAGAGGAACTTGATTATTCCTTTACATGAATGTCAGGAGGAGCAGAAAGGGAGGCAAAGGGTGTAATCTAACTTTAAAATTATTTGGAGAAACTGGTAACTAGTTCTTCAGAACTAGTTGTAATTGTAATTGTAATGATGATGGAGAGGTGGGTGCATTTTATACTTTCTTATTTATTTGTTTGTTTTTTGAGGTACCGTGGCTAAGGATTGAACCTGGGACCTCATATGCAGGAAGCTGGTGTCAACCACTGAGCCACATCGGCTCCCATATACTTTTTAAATAGTGAAAATAAGAGAGAAGATATGACCAAAAAACTTAAAATTCAAAAATATATAAGACATTACTCTATATTGTCCATTTATTTGGAGGAAATGTGAGAAAGTAAAGAATTTTTAGGGGAATACAATAGGAAATTAATGATCTTCATAACAAAAAGATAAGAGGAGACTTTTTATAAAAAGTATTAAGGAGTTTTTCATATTTTCTATGAGACCTGGCAGAAAAACTTTTAGATACAAAGAGTAAGGTAGAATTGGGGAGCATAGAGGTTTGCATGGAAGAAGCAGAATAAAAGGAGGAATAATTTTTTCCTCAAGAAATGCAAGATTTTTTAAAAAGATATCACTTTCTCTAAGATCTCAGAGAAAGAAATATTTTCAACCATGAGTTGAATTATACATATACATGTATACAAAGCCTTTCTATTTCTTGTGACATAGAAAAAATGACCACTGAAATGTGATAGTAAATGTAATTCTGGTCAAGAAAACAGAATTGGTTGGCAAAATTATAACTTAAGAGAAGGTGACTACATCTTAGACTTTATGATATTAAGGAAGGGAGGCTGAGCATATTTAGTTACATATGCTAGAGATTTGACAGGTCCTCAATCTGAAGATCTAAGATAAGCCACAAGAAATAATCTATAAATGAGACCATTTGAAAGAGCAGAAAATCTCTTGAAAATAGCCACTCTAATTCTATGATTTGGGGAACTAGAAAGGCAGAGGGTGAGGGTTCATACATACATTAGAACACATATCTAAAATCATGAACCTTAAGATCTGCTGTTCTCAAACTCACACACACCAAAAAATCCTCGGTGCTTTTTTTTGCCATTGAAATGTTCACCATTCCTTTTCCTACTGACACATTCCAGAAGTCAAAATACAAAATTAAATCTGAGAAAATGATAGAAGATTATCAGACATAGGAAGAAGAAAAAATAAATCATTAGTTTATGATAATTACTAAGAGTTTGTTTTGTCCAGACTGTGCCAATACATCTCCCGTAGAATAAGAGGGATCTTGTAAATCAGTCAAATAAAACTCAGAGAAGAAAAGCTCAGGACTTGAGAACTACAAAGCTGAGGTTCCTCTCTCATTTGTCCGTTGCATTGGTCTCTAGTGTCATGATAAATCAAGCATGTAAGAGCTCAAACCGAGAATACCCTTGTGACTCATTTGGAACATGAGCTATTTGGTATTTCTGCATTGACTCCATCAAGTGGCCAGAAGAGTGTGACATATGCACTCCACCACCAGCAATTATTCAAAATTGTATAGTTCCTACCACTGAGCACATGGAAGTGAGAAGAAATGGCAGTGATCTTAGCAACATAGCACGAGGGTTTTAGAGGCCCTGGTAAACATCTTGGTTGCATTTTGAGTGCAGTGGTAGACCCTGAAGAACTTTAATCAGAGGGGTGAGCATTCTGACTTCTGCATGAGGATCAGGTAGGAAGGGCAGAAGGGGAAGCAGGACAGTGCCAGGTGAGCTACTGTTAGGCCAGCATAGAGGATGGTCTGGCTAAATTGGTAGCAGCAGAGAGAGAGAGAAACAGAAGGAGTTGGAAATAAGCAGATGTTTTTGAGAAAATGTATATGGAGGTGAAACAGATAAGATTTGCTTGTGGAGGCCGGCTGTATAGCCCAGTCAGTAGGGTGCTGGTTTACCACATGGGAGGCCCTGGGTTTGGTCCCCGGGCCTCCTCAAATGGGCGGACCACCTGGAGAAAGCAAGCCAATGCGGGTGGGGCACGCTGCCACGGGCAAAGGCAAACCCTCGCGAGCAAGGGCGAGCCCCCACGAGCAGGCGGGCCGCCGCGCCGGTGAGCTGACTCAGCAGGTCGCCCCAGCAGGGGGAGACAAGCTGACACAGAGGAATGCAGAGAAAAATGAACACAGCAAGAACAAGCAAAGGGGGGGGGATATATAAGAAA
>PVKH010017224.1:0-15482 GCA_004027955.1 Chaetophractus vellerosus | reverse complement strand
TTGGTCACTGCGCAGGCGCGGCTTTCCCCGCTTGTGGGCGGCTTCTGCTTCCATCACGGCCGGCTTTTTCAGTTCGCGGGTGGCTGGCTGTGCTCGATTTGCAGGCGACCTGCCCTGCCCGTGGCGGCTTTTGCCTGTCCGTGGCAGCTTTTTGCCCTGCCCATGGCGGCTCCAGCCCGCCCATGGCGGCTTGCCATTCCCAAGGCACTGGAGTCAGACTAGCTTTGAATTCTGGTTTTGCCATTTATTAGCTTCATGGCTAGTCTCTATCTGTTTTCTCATCAATAAAATAGAGTGATGTTGCTCCTTCTTCATAGAATTCTATAAGCATTAAAGAATATAATTTAAGAAAACGATTAGAAAGTGCTCAGGACATAATAAATGCTCAGTAAATATAAATATTATTATTTTTCAGTCTCTCCTTTTTCTAATTCATCTTTCCACTCTTTTTGGCTTTACTTATCTAAAACAGGTATATCAATATCAATCTCCTCTTAAATAAAATAAATTTGCTTTATGTAATCACCTCCATCTTATCTAGAAAATTTTAATCTCCACAATATTAAAGATAGTTAGTGGTATGTGCTTGTACATGTGTTTGTGTGTATGTTGTCACAACTGCCTAGTTCATTAAGACAAGGCAAGAAAGAATAGGATTACATTATATCAAGGAAGAGTTATATGAAGCCAAAGCATTTTGGCAACAAGCATGAGACACTTAAGGCTATTAACAGGTTGTGGAGAATTTCTTTTTCTTGGAATATTTAAATAAAAGGTTGGTAGTTTAGATTATAACCTAGATATATTGGACTTTGAATCCTAAATTTTCATTGAGAGCGGGGAGGGGATGGGGGTGGGGGATGGGGGAAGTGGGGGGAGGACGTAAGAACTCATTTAATCCAAGTGTTTTGCTGTCCTCTAGTGGTTATATGTGGTATATATGCACAGAGAAGAATGCCACGGTACTTTATAGCAGAAAGGAATGGTAAAGGAATCGTAGAGATCATCTAGGTCAATTTTCTCAAAGTGGGTAATTGCTGAACCTCTTAAAAGGAACAAACAAAATTCGTGTGGTTACTTTGGTGTTGATTTAAACTTTTTTTAAAATCACGTTTTCTAAATATATTTAAACATAAAACTAGTATATTTATAAACTCCCATAAAATTTTACCACCAAACAATTAATAAAATAATTAGATAAAAATTATAATTGAGAATTTCAAATTAATAAGACGAATGTGATAGACGACTGGTAACTTTACTATATGTGTGGTTCTTTTGCTGTAACTAAATTGCAGCTTGTAACCTGAATATTATCCTGATACCTACTGTGTAATATTTTTTACCTTTCAGGTATCCGTATTATCCATACTAATATACAGCATGAGAAGAGTCATTTCCCCCACAATTTTATCTATTTTCTAAATAGGAAATTTTTATTTCTATAGTTTTTCTTGATATCCTTTGGCTTTCATGTATGGGAAGCCATTGCTTATACATTGTTATTTCATGAATTCTTTCTAAAGGACTGTGGCAGTTAATGAGGTACTGCTTGGCCTAAATACAAACACCAATATAAGCCCTCAAATCTGTGCTGTTATGGGTTATGAGGTATCCAACAGATGTCTGGGAAATTGTTTATATTAGTGCTTAAAAGATTAAAATTCTGAGGTAGAAATTGTAGGTCCATGGGAATATATCCACTGATGACAAAGGGACCTTAGACTCCAGTTTGAGAAACAATGTTTACTCTAAATTCATATTTCAGGTGAGAAAACCAAAATCAGAGAAATGAAGTCATATAGTTAGGATGTCATGGCTAATTAATAGCATTTCCTGGTCTAGGACCCAGATCTTAATAGTCTCAGGACCATGTTGTTCTCACTAAACTATTTTGATTTAGATAGGGAGAAAGAGGCAAGGAACTGACTTTCCTTTTGTTTCTGTTCTGGATTTTAGGTAAGATAATAGGATTTTGTCCAGAATTATTATTTTAATCCTGAAATTGTTAAAGGCAGAGTGTTATTTGTGGCAATTTACCAAAGAGTGAGTTTTTGAATATATATATATATAATGTATATATATATAATTTTTAAGATAGGAAATATGGATGGAAACGAAGTTTAGAATAGGTATTTATATTAGTCTTTATAATTATTTTACTCTATGCCCCTCATCCAAAAGACATCTCTACTTAATTTCTGATCTTAGCAGGAAATCATTCTTTCACTATTAAACACTGTGCTAAGGGTAAGTTTTTCCTAAACGGCTAGAGGGTCTTAAATTTTATTGATCTTATGAAAGAACCAGCTTTTGTTTTCTCTTTTTTTTTTCCTTCTTTTTTCTATTTCATTGCTTTCCACTGTGGTCTTTTGTTTCCATTGTCTGCATTACTCTACTTACTTTGGGTCAATCTGCTCTTCTATTTCTGTTGTTTTAAGATTAAGGATGTCTATTCATGATTCTTCACCTTTTCTAAAATAGGTGTTTAGCACTCTTCATTTCCCTCTAACTACAGCCTTAGCTAAATTCACAAAGTTTGATTTGTGTTTTTGTTTTCATCTAGGTCAAAATTCTTTCTAATTTCTCTTTTGATTTTCTTTGATTCAGGATTATTTAGAAGTGTGTTATCTGGTCTCCATATATCTTCCAAAATATCCTTCTGTGATTGATTTCTAATTTTGTTAGATTTTGGTCAGTATACATACTTTGCATGATATCACTCTTTTTCAATTTACTGAGAATGGTCCTATGATCTAGAATATGGTCTATCTTGCTAAATTTTCAGTGTGCACTTGAAAAGATGGTATATTCTTCTGTTGTTGGTCGGAGGAGTTGATTTGGTCCATATTTTGACAAGGCTGGTTAAGTTTTCCATAACCTAACTGATTTTCTGTCTGTTTGTCCTATCAATTATTGAAAATGGCAATTGATTTCTCCTACTATAGTTATGGGTTTGTCTATTCTTCTTTTCAGTTTTATCAGTTTTAGCTTCAGGTACTTTGAAAATCTCTTTTTAGAGGAGTGACATTTAAGATTGTTATTTCTTCTTGATGAATGGACCAATTTATCATATCGAAATGACACTCTATATCCATGCAATATACAATATGCTTTACTGTGTGATATTTATTTTGACTGATTTTACAGCTACTCCAGCTTTCCTTTGATTAGGGTTAATATGGTATATCTTTGTCCATCATTTTACTTTTAACCCATATGTTTCTTTATATTTAAAGTGTGTTTCTAATAGTCAGAATACTGATGAGTGTCACTTTTATATCTAATTTATAATCTCTCACTTTTAATTGAGGTATTTAGACCATTTTATTTTCATGTGATTATCGATATAGTTAGGTTTAAATCTACCACCTTGTTATGTCTTTGCTATTATTCCCTTTTGTCCCTATTTTCTGCCTTCTTTTGAAAAAATCAAGTATTGTTTTATTCCATTTGATCTCTTTTGTTGTCTTGTTAGTATAACACTTTGTTATGTGTGTGCGCATGTGGGTGTATTTCTTTTTTATTAGTGTTTTATTTAATTTTACATTTAGTTTGTTTTACTTTTTATTTTTGTTTAATTGTCTTTTCAGTGTGTATCATTGCAACCATTAAAAAATACCCACAAAAAATGTGGCTTCTTTCAAATGTTATTATGCCACTTCAAAAATCAGCTTGTAACAATACATTTCCATTTCTCTGCTCCTAGATTTTGAAATATTTGTTATCCTCTATTCTAAATTCTACGTATGTCGTAAACTGCACAATGAAATACATTGCTATTATTTTTTTTTTAAAGAGTCAACGATCTTTTAAAGATATTTGAATGATAAGAAAAAAAGTCTTTTAAAATATTTACTCTATGGAATGTAAAATGTGTTCTTAGCCCCATTCAATGTATTTTTCCTCTCAGCCACTGTATTTTTTTTTTACTATAGAGGATTTCATTATATGAATATACCATATATATTATTTTTCCTTGTCTTGCTGATGGTCAGATTGCGTCAATTTTTTTTTGACATAACCATGTTGAAATGAGCATTTTTGTACATTTCTCTTTGTTCACATGTGCATGAGTTTATCTAAAGTATAAAACTGAAATTGCTATGGCATTGGTATTTGCATTTTACTAGGTATTGGCAAATGATTCTTCAAAGTAGTAATACCAATTTACATTCTTACCAATATTGTATGAATGTATCTGTTCCCCCACATCCTTGCCAACATTTGGCACATTCGGGATTGTTGTTGTAGTTTATTTAACACCAATGAATTATATACTTGAAAGTGGCTAACTTGATTAATTTTAGCTTGTATATATATATGTTACCAGAATAGACCTGAACAACAACAACAAAAATGAATTCTAATATAAACTATGGGCTATAATTAATAATATAATTATAATAATAATGTTTCATCAACTGTACAAAGATACCACAGTAATGTAAAAGGCTAATAATAAGGAAAACTATGTTTGGGTATATGGGAACTGTACTTTTTGCAGGATTTTTCTGTATACCTCAACTACTCAAATAAAAATAATAAAAATATAAATAAATACATGATAGTAGAAAAAATCAAATTAACAGAGTCAGTCACTTTATTTTAGTGTCTGTAAGTGTGATTTCTTTATTTATCTTCCATGTCTCTACTTAGCATGCTCATTTTTTTCCTCTATCTTATTGTATAGATGTATTACAGTTTTAGTAACTGCTTTAATATTCTTATCTACCAATTTTTCATCTCTGAAATATATGGTGTTGATTAATAACTTGACATTACTTATCATTATAGGTTATATTCTCCTGCTTCATTGTTTGGCTGGTTTTTTAAAAAAATTATTTGATTAATTTATTTCCCATCCACACTCCTTGTTGTTTGCACTTGTCACCTGCTCTCTGTGTCTGTTTGTTGTGTGCTCATCTTTTTTTTTAGGAAGCACCTGGAACCAAACTCGGACTGCCCATGTGGGAGGGAGGCACCCAATCTCTTGAGCCACCTCTGCTCCCTGCTTCTTTTGTCTCTCATTGTGTTTCTTTGTGTGTCTCTTCATTGCATCATCTCATTGCATCAGCTCACCCTGCCAGCCCACTGTGTCGGCTCACTGTCTTGCTGTCTTCTTTAGGGGGCACCGGGAACTGAACCTGGGACCTCGCATGTGGTAGGTGGGCACACAACTGCTTGAGCCACATCCACCTCCTGACTGGTATGTTTTGACTGGATGCCAGGCATTATGAATTTTACCTTTTGTGTGATAAATGTCTTATTTCTGTAAATATTCTTTGGATTTGTTCAAGGACATGGGCTAATCACTTTGTAACAGTTTGTTTGTATCTTTCTTTTATGCTTTGTTAGAAGGGAACAGCATTTAGTCTTGCTAATTTTGTCCCAGCATTATGGAAAAACCCTCTGAAGCTCTACCCCATGCCTCCTAAATTATGATTATTTCCACTTTGGCCAGTGGGATCAGAAACTATTTTCAGTCTTGTGCGAGCTTCAAGAATATTTTCCTACTAATTCTTTTGGATAGTTCTTTCCCTGCCTTGGGTAGTTTTTTTCACATTCATGTGCTGATCAGTACTCAGTTGAAGACTTGATGAAGCCCTTTGTGATCTCTCTGTGTAGCTCTCTCCTATCCAGTCCTCTGTCCTGACCTCCTCAGACTCCCATACTCTGCCTGGTTTCCCATTCCCTGCACTGTAGCCTGGGAATCCTCTCCAGGCAGTGTGTTGGAGAAATCATAGGGCTAACTTCATTTTCCCCATTTCTCAGGGAATATGGTCCTTTGTCACCTGATAGTCAATGTCTTGAAAACTATTCCATCAAATATTTTGTCTGAATTGTTATTTGTTTCAGGCACATGGGTAGATTTGGTTCCTTGGCCAGAAGTTGAAGTCCAACCCTAGCTTTTGAAAACAACAAATAATCAAATGATTAATAAATATCTTAGGTATCTTATCATCTACTCACTCATTCGGAAACGACTTCTGTCCCAGTAGAGAGCATATTTGAATTCATTTACTTTTTCAGGTTTATGTATTTAACAGATATTATATATACTATGTTTTCTTCTAGGCGTCTGGGTTTCAATACTGAATGATAAAGATGAAAATCCATCCTGTCATGAAGATTACATTACAAATGGGCCAGGGTTAGAAGGCAGACAATAATGAAAAAAGACATAATAATTAAATAAATTACACAGTGTATGAGAGGGTGAGAAGTATAATTGAAATAATGAAGAGTGAGATAAGGATAATGAAGATGGGATGCAGAGGAATTCTAAAATTTAAAACAAGGCGGCCAGTGAATACCTTTTTGTGAAAATGGTATTTGAATAAAAACTTGAAGGAGGGAGTTGGATCTGCTGTTACCTTGGGAAGAGTGTTCTAGGTTAAGTGAAGAGTCAGTACCGTGTTCCTATAGCAGGAGCACGGCTGGATTGTTTGAAGTACAGTGAGAAAGCTAATGTGGCTAGAGGAGAAGGAATGTTTGGTACTGATGATGTGTAAGAGGGCCTCTCTGGCTTCTATGTTGAGAGAAGATGGCAGGTGGATAGTGGTGTGGGGAGGAGGACAAGGGTACAAACAGAGAGACCAGTCAAAAGCCTGTTCCAGTGGTCCAAACAAGAGATAATGATGACTTGAACAAGAGTCTTAGCAATGGTGAGAAGTGATAGGGTTCTGGATTTCCTAAAGGATTGGATATGGGGTGTAAAAAAAAAAGAGAGGAGACTAGACGCCTACAAGGTTTGTGGGCCGAGAATCTGGAAGATGAGGGAATACAGATTGAAGGGAAAAGGAAGAATTTTTTGCCATCATATATAGTGGGGAAAACTGAAGGAAGATCAGGCTCAGGAAGTTCAGGATTTCAGTCTTGGAATAACTCAGTTATTAGACAGGCAAGTGGAGAGCTTAAATAGGCAGTTGTTCTGAAGAAAGATCTGGGTGGATGATTTATATTTGTTGAAAAAGTTTTAAGTTTACATTGTTTTGCTATATTAGTGATTTAATATCTGTGTTCCCAAGCAACTACAAATATCTATGAGTCAGGGGCAGTGTTGCTTTAATCATTGTTATTTTGTCAGCTTTTAGCAACTGCTTGTCATAAGGTACCAATAAAATTGAAAAGATGAAAAAGTGAATGTATAAATTAAAGTAAGAATTAGGTAATTAGTGTGAGTGTAGAGAGTTTTAAGAAGCACCAACAGGAATAAATTCAGCTATGAAGCTCATGAAGAAATGCCCTTGACATTTGGAAATTATTGTTGTGATAATAACAGTATGGTTATTGTAATAATATTGTCATTGAATTTCACAGATGAAGAATCTGATGCATAGAAAGTTAAAATAATTTGTTTGAGGTCACACAGCATCTTCCTGGCTAACCCAGAATTTGATGACTCGAGATTTTGCTCTAATCACTACTTTATATGGCCTCTAAACAAAATTGCAGAGAAATAAATGGTCAACCACAGGTGATGTGGACATATGATTTATAGAGCACTATCAAAGTACTTCAGTGAAAAGGAAAGAGGAGTGATGGGATGATATCTAAGAATAGACACAATTAAAGAGAATTATTTAAAAAGGAAAGTAGAGAGTTTAACATGCATGCTAGTGAGGATGGAGGAATAGTGAGCGAGGGGAGGGATTATTAGACTAAGAGTTTGATATAAAGAATTGAGAAATAATGATTGATGGAGAATATATAGAATGGATGAGGGAATACAGATTGAAGGGAAAAGGTAGAATTTTATTTTATTTATTTATTTGGAGGTACCAGAGATTGAACCCAGGACCTCACACATGTGTAGCAGGTGTTCAACCACTGAGTTACACCTGCTTCCCCAAAGGTAGAATTTTAGAGTAGATAATGGAAGGAGTAAAGAAAAGATGAGCTGGATATAGACATGTTTGTAGGTGGAGGGGGATTTTTGTTTGATCACACTTGATAGTTTCAATTTTCTCAGTAAAACCCAAAGCAAAAATATATTTATTGCCTATTTCTTAATTTTTTGGGCACATTTGACCTTAAATAAAAACAATTATTGATGTGTTCCTATGTGATTTTAAAATTGATTTTAATATTAGAAAGTCTTCTATCCAGGAAGTAGATTTTTAAAAAATTCATTGAGATTAAAAAAATCAATAATATTTTACATTTGACTTTAAATTCATCACTAATTTACCTTGCCATAAGAAATAAAGGGAAGATTATGTTGATTTCTTCCTATGTAACTAGCCCTTTTTTCTTCCAATCATTTTACCTATAATTATTCTGTTGTACATTAATTCATAACTCCTAATTTGTTATAATTTAATTATTTGTATATATGGACAACAGTTTCTGGATACATATTCTTTTTTTTTAAGATTTATTTTTTATTTATTACTTTTTATCCATTTTAACACCCCCCTTTCCATTTTTGCTGTTTTTATGTCCATTCATTGAGCAATTCCCTGTGTCTGTTTCCTGCCCTCTCCTTTCATCCTTCTTGCCTTGTCTTCACCGGGATTTGATCCTGGGAACCTCCGATGTGGGAGAGAGGAGTTCTGCCACCTGCACCACCTTAGTTCCTGGTTTTTTGGCGTGTCTTGCCTTGGCTGTCCCCTGCATCTCTCTCCTGTTACATCATCACTTTTCTGCGTGATTCGGCGGGGCCATGGGGCTCACCCGCTCTTGGGGCCTGATGACATGCCCGCGCACCTTCTATATATATATTTTTTTATTTTAAATTTTACCGGGAGGTCCCAGGGATCAAACCCAGGTCCCTCCATATGAGAAATGGACGTCCAACCTTTTGAGCCACATCCGCCCCGATACATATTATTTTTTCGACTTTTATTATGAAACATTTAAATATTGGAATATCATGAAAAGAATAGTAAAAAGAACATCTATGTGTTTTTGTCAATCTTACTATATTAAGACTTCTCTATTCTCTTCTGGGTGTCACTCTTCTCATTTTCTTCTTCAGCAATGGCCTATTCCAGCTACTATTGTTGAGTTACAAACCACTCTAAACTTTGCAGAATAAGCAGCAACCATTTTATTAGGCTTATCACTTCTGTGGGGCAACAATTAGGAAAGGGTACCATGATGATGACTGATCTCTGTTTCACAATGTCTGAAGCTTCAACTGGGAAGACTCAAAAACTGGGGGGACTTGATGTTTGGATGCTGGAAACATTTGAAAGCTTCTTCACTCACATGTCTTATGACTGATACTGACTTCCAGCTAAGACCTCAACCGGGACTCTAAGCTACATGAAGCCTCTCCATATGACTTCTTGGGCTTCCTTACAACATGGTGTCTGGGATGCAAGAGTGAACACCCTCAAACCACAAGGCACAAATGCATGGCACTTTTATTTTCTAGCCACAGAAGTCATGTAGAATCACTTCTACTGTATTCTGTTGGTTGAGATAGACACAGAGGGCTAATAAGGCTTAAGGTGAGAAGACATAGACAACGCCAGTCAATGAGAGAAATGACAGGGTCATAGTGTAAGAAAAATATGTGGGATGGGAAATACTGTGGCCACTATTGGAAGATACGATACCACATAATCACTATTCTGAATTTAGTATTTAAATTTTCCATGCATTAATTTTTTTTACTATATATGCATGTATAAAACGCATGATATTGTTCTATGTGATTTAAAACTTTACGTAAACTATATGTATAGAGAGAGCTTTAAACTTCTGAGCTCGCTGTGCTTTATTTTCCTCAATGTTTTTTATCTTTCTTTTTAAAATTTATTTTTATTTTTATTATTATTATTAAAGATACTTAGATTACATAAATGTTACACAAAAATTATAGGAATTCCCATAAGCCCCACTACCCACACATGCCACACCCTCCCACATAGACATCACCCTTTATTATTGTGGCACATTCATTGCAATTGATCAACTCGTCCTGGGGCATTGCCATTGAGCATGGACCATAGTTCACATTGTAGTCTACACTCTCTCCCACACAGTTCTGCATGTTGTGGGATGATATAAAATGGCCTATATCTGTCATTGCAATGTCATTCAGGACGATTCCCAAGTCCTGAAAAAGCCCTGGTATTACAATGTTTTTCCCTCTCCCTTCCCCCAGTTCCTCCAGTGGCCACTGTCTCCACATCAATGTTGTAATTTCTTCCAGTGCTAGAATCACAATATGTCTATAGTAGAATACCAGTAAGTCCACTCTAGTCCATAATTCTTTCTCCAGTCATGAGGATTCTGGGATGATGATGTCTACTCCACCTCTAACTGAGAGGGGGCTTCGATCCCATAGAGCCAATGGATGGGATTCTCTTGCTTGCAGTTGTAGGCTCTCTTGTGTCCTTGGTATGGTGGTTGTCCATCCTCACCTCCTTGTTAGTTATCCTGGGTGAGTCCAATGAACTGGAGAGTAGGTGTTGCAACTCTGCTGAAGCTCTGGGCCCAGTTGGTACATGGACAACCCAAAGATTCTAGTGTCTTGGATGTACGCCTACAAACTCCAGCACCAAGTGTAGGTTTAAATAGAAGGAACAGATGAGCCATGTGTAGGGAAGCCATAATTGAGTCCAACTCTGTCACTCTCAAGAGCACAAATTCCAAAGTAGGGCCCACTGGCAAGGCAACAAACTCTGGAGCTATCTGTCCTGACCATAGAACCTGGGTGTCTCCATTGCCCTTAGGAGCCCCACTACTTGTTCTTTTAACAATTTATCCAGTTTGATATATGTAGCTTTTGTTCATGCATTTTAATCACAATATAATAGGTTTTTAATAGATATTAGTTTTTTCCCACTTTTAACAACCATAAGCAAGGCTAATGAACATACCTGAACATGTCACTTTTTCTTTAGGGTATTTATCTAGGGTTGGCTATGTGAATCTTCAATTCTACTTCTATTGCCAAATTGATCTCCCAAAGTTGTGATACTTCACATTCTTAAATAAATGTGAGAATTAGATTGTTTTTTTGTTTATTTTAAAGTAACAAAAAACAATTATAGAAAATATAAGCAGAAAGGAATTTATTAGGAGGAGGAGGATACTGAGTAATTCATAGAATGGTCAAAAAAAAAAAAATAACCAAGACTTAGGAAGAGCAGAAACCACTGAAGTCTTAGATCTCAGAACCTGGAATTAATCTTTTTAAAGTCCTACTATTAGAAGATACAGCACCAGTTACTTTCATCCAAAACTGCACATTCACTTACAGTTCATGTTCTTGGGACATGGGTATATCCTTGTGGTTAGCTGGAGAGAGGAGAGGTCCTGTGAGTTACCATCTTATGGAAATTATATGAAGTCAAGATGATGAACGCATGTTGCAATTCCTTAAAAAAGGACAAAGCAAAATGAATAAAAAGCAGATGTTCATTTAGGGTCCTTTGGAAATTTAATCTAGCAGAACTTCCTCCAAATTCCCTACCAAGTGGCTGATACCCTATCTTCATTTATTTTGTTGTTGCTGTTCATTTTCACGATATATACTCTGTGGCTTATTTCAGTGGGATTTTGGTTGTGAGGGATAGTGCTGCCAAGGTTCAGATCATTATGTTGCTCAAAAGTTATAATCTAATTTTTTATAAATAACAGCGGTGACATGTAATCTGCATCTGTCTAAAAGATGGCCAGTCCCAAAAGGATCCTATGGACGATAAGGATCCTCTCCTGGAGATAAGAAGGCATGCAGCTAACTTAAAAAATGTGAAGAATCAGATGAAAATTATTGTACATTGTGTGGTTATTATGGGGCAAACAACTGTGGGATTTCACGGGGGCAAAATTTGGCTCCATATAAGTAATATAAGTTTTAAGTAATGAGAATGAATTGACAAAGGAATGAACTGTCTGCTATGGAAAATGTTCAATGAGGAAAGATAAAAATATATTTTAGTAATGAAGATTCCTTGATTTGGAGGTAGCCATGTTCGTCTCAGATTCTTATCATAGCTGATTAATTCTGGGATTTAAGGGGAAGCTTGGTTAACATTCCTTCCCTCCCCTCCCCTCCCCTCCCTTCCCTCCTTCCCTCCCTCCCTTCCTTCCTTCACAAACACATTTATTTACTAACCAAAGGAATGATACTAATTAAACCAACACTTTTTGAAATAGTTGAATATAAAATGTTTATGATAAGATAATTAAACACAACAAAGAAATAAAAGCAGTTTGAAGATTTGCTCATTGAACTGAGCTTGTTCATCCTTGCAGCTAATTCTTGCCCAAAGGTGATCACGAAATTTTTATTCTACTTTTTCACAGACCCTTAAACTGGTGACATTGTTCAGAAGGCATTCCACTACAAATTTCCCATCTTCCACTCTTCCTGTTATTGTGCTTTCCTTCTGTTTTAGTTTTGCTAGGCTGCTGAAAGCAGATACCATAAAATGGGTTGGCTTAAAGAAATTTTTTTTATTAGAGAAGTTTTGAGCTTACAAAATGGTCATACATAATGTGCATAATTCCCATACATCACACCTCCACCAACACCTTGCATTGTTGTGGAAACTTTGTTACAGATTATGAAAGAACGTCATCAAAGTATTACTACTAATTCTGGTCTGTTGCTTACATTTGGTATTTTTTTTTCATACAGCCCCTATTATTAACATCATGTATTAGTATTATTGTACATTTGTTATAGTTCATGAGAGAATGCTCTCATATTTGTACTTAACCATAGACTGGGTTGGTTTGTAACAGTGGGAATTTATTAATTTACAAGCTTATAGTTTTGAGGCTGATAAAAATGTCTAAAACAAGGCATCATCAGGTGATTCTTTCTCCCTGAAGACTGACTGCCAGCCATCCTGGACTCTTCTGTCACATGGCAAGGCACCGGCAGTATCTGCTGATCTCTCCCTTCTCTTCCAGGTTTCATAGTTTTCAGCTTCTTGCTTCCATGGCTTTCTCCCTTTGTCTGAATTCCATTCTCTTATAAAGGACTCAAGTAAGAAGATTGAGACCCATCCCGAATGCAGCTGGTCATATCTTAAGATCCTACTTACCAAAAGATCCTACTTACAATGGGTCCATACCCACAGGAGTGGATTCACTTTAAAACATACATTTATAAGGTACATATGGTTTCAAAACACCATAACTTCCCATCTCAATCCTGGTGTTGAACCTATGCACCATTTTCAAAGTTGCAGAAGAGCTGAGTTTTTCTGCCATCTGTTGTAGTTCCTTCAAACTTCTCTCCCAGTTACAAGAAAACTGTGTTGTTTTCAAAGTGCTCTTAATTTTTAAGGTGAGGAATTTGCAGCCGAAGTGATGACATAATCTGGCTTAGCCATTACACCCGCTTTTTGCAAAGCCATTCCCACTCCTACTTCCTTCAAGTATTCATCAAAGCCTTTGCTGTCTACCAGGTGCCCTCTTCCTACCAGCTGCTGAGTGGTGGCCATGATAGGTGTGAGCAATGGGCGTGTGGAACAGGAGAGCAGGGTCTGGCGTAGAAGTGTGGCTTTTTACTGGTCCTTCTTAAATGCCATGCACTTCAAGCGTCATCTAGGAAAATAACATAAAAATCCATAGTATCAAAGGGAGCAGCATATGCTTGGCTTAGACTGTTAATGCCAAGTTGCTCAAGAGTTGTAATTCCATTTTCTTTCCAAACTGTTGATAAAATGATTTTATTTGTGTAAATTTTCAAATACAGACTTATCAAAAACAATTTATAGGGGCCGGCTGTAGCCCAATTGGTAGGGCGCTGGTTTACCACATAGGAGGCCCCGGGTTCGGTTCCCAGGGCCTCCTCGAGCGGGGAGACTGCCTTGAGAAGGCAAGCTGCTGCAAGCAGGGCAAGCCCCCACTAGCAGGGCAAGCTGCCACGAGCAGGCAGGCCGCTGGGTGGTGAGCTGACTCGGCGGGTCGCCGCAGCGGGGGGAGACAATCAGACACAGTAGAACATGAAGATGAACACAGCAAGAACAAGCAGAAAGGGGGGGCAATATTTGATAAATAAAAAATAAATCTTTTAAAAAAACAATTTATAAAAGAAATTTCATCTGTCTTAAATATTTTTCAATTAAATAGTACACTGCTTTTAAAAAAAGCTTACAGTGCAAATTTCATTATTAATTCATCCAAAATATTTGCTGAATACCCATCATGTGCATGTACAATAATAACCACATGGTCCATGCCTTTCAGCTGCTCGCTGGAAATCTTCACATCTAAATCGTAATCATAGTACCATCTGGTAATCTAAGGAGGGATAAATTAACTGTGTAGGGGAAACCTCCCAGAGGACGTGGTAATTGACATGGGTTTTGAAGAACAAGAAGGAGCTTTCTAGAACTAGTACAAATAAGGTCATAACAGGAAACAACAATTTTGCAGTCAAAAGTGAAAGGAGGAACAGAGACATGTGTCTAACAGAGGCCAGATCATGAAGAGCTTTGAGTGTCATATTAAGATTAATTTTTTAAAAAGCAGTTGGGAGCCAATGAAGTATTTAAGTTTAGGTTATCACCAAGGGTGTAAAAATAAAAAAGAGGGAAGCAGTTATGACTCAACCAGTTGGGCTCCCACCTACCACATGGGAGGTCCTGGGTTCGGGTCCCAGTGCCTCCTAAAGATGATGAGCAGATGCCGCACCCGCTGCAACGAGCAGATGTCTAAATGAATAGATGCCACAAGCCAGCAGACACTGCAGCCCGCGGGGAGCTGATGTGATCCAGGCCACTGGGCACTCGCCTCCCATGTGGGAGGTCCCAGGTTCGGTTCCTGGTGGCTCCTTTAGAAGGTGAGCAAACAATGAGCAGACAGATGAGAGAACCATCTTCAGGGGAGGGGGATAAAAGTAAATAAATAAATCTTTTTTGTTGTTACATATTCCACCCCACTTTTTGTTTGCTCTTGCTGTGTTCATCTTTTTGCGTTCTTCTGTGTCTGCTTTGTCTCCCCCCGTTGTGGCGGCGCACCGACTCAGCCCACTGCGCAGGTGGCCTGCCCCGCTTGTGGGCGGCTCTGCTCCGTTAGCAGGCGGATTGTCCTGCCCGTGGTGGCTTTGCCCTGCCCGTGGCGGCTCTGCCTCGTCCATGGCAGTTTTGCCCTCTCAAGGTGGTCTGCCAGCTTTGGAGAGGTCCCTGGGAACCAAACCCGGGGCCTCCCATGTGGTGAACTGGCGCCCTATCCACTGGGCTACAGCCGGCCCCCAATAAATGAATCTTTGAAGAAAAAACAAAGAGGCTGGGAAGTTATGTAGCAATAAGGAAGCAATATGGAAAAACATGGATACTGTTCAGAACAATGAAAGGATAGTGGGGGTGGGGAAGGCAGGTCACTAACGTGTATGCATTAAAGTCAGAGAATATAATTTTCGTGTTATAACTTAAAATATGTGTCCTGGTTAGGATCAGTATAGCAGAGAACATACTTCCTTAATTGTCTTCTGGTTGGGTCAGAGACACTTTAGGTGGAGAAAGGAGATGTATGGCATGTAGAGTAACATTATGGAGAATGAA
>PVKH010017223.1:0-15484 GCA_004027955.1 Chaetophractus vellerosus | reverse complement strand
TATCCTATTGGGGGGGGGGTGTAGATCAACAGGTACCCACCAGTCCAGGCCATGCAGGCCAAAAATGCCTGCTGTTGCATGGAAAGGCTGTGGAAACTCAGCTCCCCTCCTATCTTACTTGGGAAAGGGATGGAGGTATAGGTGTCTGACTATTCAGACTGTGTGGGCTGAAAGCAGTTGCAGTTGCCTGGAGATGCTGAAGAAACACAGCTCCCCTCTTATCATATTGGTGGGTGGGGATGGAGGTACAGTTGCCTGAATATCCTGTTTGGGTAGACTGTAAGCATCTGCAGAATCACAGAGGCTTTAGAAACACTATAGCCCCCTGTCCTATGGGATTTTAGGGATGGAGATGGAATTGAAGGTGTTCAACAAACCAGTTCATGTGGGCTTAAAGCATCTGCAGTTTCCCATAGAGGCTGAGGAAGTACAGCTCCTCTGCTATCCTATTGGCATGTGGGAATGGAGGCTCCAAGTGTCCAACGATACAGTTTGTTATGGCAGAATGCACCTGCAGTTTACTGGAGCGGCTGGTGCAAGGCCCACCAGCTTCTTCCCTGCAGTATTTGAGGCTGGGGCTTAGGTTAGTGCTGCAGTCTGATGAGGGAGGAAAGAAGTCAGTCCCTACCCTTCACTGTGATTTTGGTCAGCTCCAATTCCCTTCCTGCCAAGGCCAGGGTTAATAAGGTGGATAGCAGCTTCTTTCTGAATTGGACAGGATCAAACTTTAACTGTTCTTAGGATTATACTTTAGCCAGCTGAGTTTACCTATCAGTACCTGAAGTTGGTGCACAACCTTCTCTTCCTCCTCCATTTTTGGGAAATATAGATTCTAACTCCAGGTTGGAATAGCTCCCAAGGTGGCTTGCACTGCCAGTGGAGTATGGGCACTGGCCTCCATGGTGTGCAGTTATCACCATGCGTTTGAGACTATTCACAATTTTAGAATATTATTTTTTTTTAAAAGAGAGCAAGGTTTTATCCTCCTGTGGAAGTAGGTAAAATAATATTTCTGGCATAGACTAACAGTTTCTATTTTATTTGGCTTTTGTGATAGCTTCCTTAGTTTATAAGATACTAATAAAATGAATTAGCATTATGTATATTAAATGATAAGAGATGATAAAAATGTTAGGAGATGGAATTGTCATGGAATACATGCCAAGACTGTAGTTCTGGGAGATTCTGAGTCATCGTCATTGACAAGTTGACCTGCTAACAGTTTTATTTCTCCTGTAACCAAAGATCTCTGGACACAGCCTAAGAATATCAATCCTAGAATTTTGTTGTTTCTTTCTTCTATGCAATGACCTTCATTTCATTAAAAACCAATAAGCTATGAAAATATTGTCAATGAAATATGAAATGAAGACTAAAAACTTTAATTTGAATCAAAGAATCACTTCCTGGGATTGCATATGATAAGTTATTCTATAAAACACCTTGATAGCCTGTAATAAATGATGCTGAATGAGTCCCTGAAATCATGTCAAGTGAAATACCTGAGGTCATGTCCAGTGGATAAAATAACTTTGTATTTATATAAAAACATAAAGTACTGGCTAGGGCTGAGGGGTGAATCACAAATCTTGATGAGAAATCCCAGAGCCAAGGAATAAAGTATGAGTGGCAGGGCAAAGAAAGAAAGCCAAAGTCTTTTGATTTCTTTCATAAAGAAAGAAAACATGGCTTCCAGTCAAGACAGGGGACCAGGAAACAGATTTGTCCTGCAGGCTTAAGCACCTAAAAAACACATTACACATCAATCAAAGTGTTTGAGATTCTGGACAACAGTCACTGAAGGACAAGGTAAGCTGAAAGACAGAAAATAAGAGACGAGCCCCACAATTCCTCCAGTTTAATGTCCATAGAGTTTCTAGGCAGCACTGCCATATTTTCCAGATGAGTAGCAACATCCCCCTGAGTACAGGGGGAGTTTCTGGCAAAGGAGGATGATCCATTGATGGGCCCCTGTTATTGATGACTAGTCTTATGAGTCATTGTTGTTGAAATTGAAATAGCCTAGTGTTAAGGGGTGCCTAAGAGTTGCCTCTGGAGAACCTCCTCATTGCTCAATGTGGCCTCTCTCTAAGCCAAACTCAGAATATGAACACATTACCTTCCTCCCAACGTGGGAGATTATTCCCAGGGATAAGCTTCCCTGGTAACATAGGATTACTAACTGCCAATGGGCAGTACAACTGGGAAAAGACTTCAAATAAAAGGAGGAAATGGTAAAGACAAATGAGTTCATAGGGCTAAGAGACTTCAAAGTGAGTAGGGAGGGCAACCCAGAGGTAACACTTATGCAAATCCCAGTAGGACCTCCTAGACTTCCAATATGGAAATCACCCCAAACAGAGGGCCACCAGAGGGCTTTGGAGATATCCAGGTCCTATACCAGGGCAGATAATCCCAGAGTTTGGTGCCTTACTAGTGGGCCCTAATTTGGAATCCTTTGCTCCTGAGAGTGATAGAATCTGACCAAAACATGACTTCACTGCACGTGGTCCAAATGTCTCTTCTATTAAAACCTATATTTGATGCCAGGGTTTTAGGTGTACTTCCATAGACTGGAGACTACAGGCTGACCATGTGCCAACTGGGTCCAGAATCTCTGTGGACCTGCAAGTCCTATGCTACAACTCAATGGACTCAACCAGGACACCAAGTTGGGAGTTGACGATGGACGACGGCTGTGCAGGGGAATCCAGAGAGCCTGCAGCTACAGGCAGGATAATCCCTTCCATTGTATCCATGGGATATAAGTCCCCTCTCACTTGGTGGTGGAGGGGACACCACCATTCCAGGCTCCTAGGGATTGGGGGAAGAACTATGAACTAGAATGGACTTGTTGGAGTCCTGCTATAGACTTGTGATATACACAATGGAAGAAATTGCAAAATTATGTGGAGCCAGGGTCACTGGACACTTTGGGAGCAGGGTGAGGGAAGAGCAATTGTAATGCGGGGTTTTTTGGGGGGACCTGGGAATTGTCATGGATGATGCTGCAATTGCGGATGTAGGCCATTTTGTATCATCATGTATCATTCAGAACTGTATGGGAGAGAGGGTCATCTACAGCCTGAACTGTGATCTACACTTGATGGCAAAGCCCCAAAATGTGTATATCTATCAGAGGAATTATGCTACACTGAGGGATGTGTATGTGGGGAGTTGTGGGAGGGCTGAGGGGGTGGCATAAGGGTACACCTGGAATCTCTGTGTAACATTTATGTAATCAATGTATCCTAAAAAATATATATAGATATATAAAAAATAAATAAAAAATTTAAATAAATGAAAAAAAAAAACTTTTCCATGAGGAAAACTCCAGGCCCAGATGGCTTCACTGGTAAATCCTACAAAACACTTAACGAAGTATATCAATTCTACACAAACTCTTCCAGAAAACTGAAGATGCCTGAGCACCAATTAACTTTATAAGGATAGCATTAACATAATTAGAAAAAATATCACCACAAAAAAAAACTTCAGAAATATATAGAAAGGATAATACATTATGATTAATAGTGGTTTATACCTTGAATGCAAGGTTGGTGTAATATTTGAGAGTCAGTCATTGGATATAACCATACTAAAATCTGATTTTAAAAAATCAGTATGTCTCAATAGACACACAGAAAAGGATTTGATTAGGAATAGAAAAGAATATTCTCAATATGATAAAAAAGGCATCTATGAAAACTTATAGCCAAGTCACACTTACAGGTGAAAGACTCAATAGTTTCCCTCTAAGAGCAAGAAGACCAACATGTTTCCTTTCACCCCTTCTATTCAACACTTTACTGGAGATTCTAGGCAGTACAAGAAAGCAAGAAGACCTCAAGGCATCCAGACTGGAAGGGAAGGAATACACCTGACTTTGTTTTCAATATGATTATCCATATTGAACAGCCTGTGGACACACACACACACAAACACAAACACTAGAAGAAATGAGTTTGGCAAAGTTTCATGATACAAGATCAATAAATTTAAATCAATTGTATTTATACATAAAGTCAAGAAACAATTGGAATCTGAAATTTTAAAAAAACAATAGCATTGTGGTACCATCAAAAATATGAAATACTTATGGATATATTTGACAAAAAATATGAAAGACCATTACACTAAATTCTATAAGATATTGCTGAAAGCCCTAAATAAATGTAGAGATATTCTACCTTCATGATTCAGGAGACTTAATATTGCCAAGATGTCAATTCTCCCCAAGTTGATTTACAAATTCAGTGGCGTTGAAATAAAATTGCCAGCAGCATTTTTTGGGTGGCAATTCACAAGATAACTCTTAAATTCTCATTCAAAGGACGTTCAAGAGGTAAAATAATTTTGAAAAAGAAAACATAAATGTAAATGGAAGAAAATCCTTGTGTCTTTTCTTATATGTGACATCAAAGGATAAGTTGGACTCATCCAAATAAAAAAATTCCTTCTAAAAAGATACTCTTAGGATAACAAAATGCAAGTCAAAGACTGGAAGAAAATATTTGTAAATTACTTACCTAATAAAGGATTTACATACAAATTATTTAGAGAGCTCTAAAAACTGAATAAGAATACAAACAACCAAATTAAAAAGGGGGAAAAGATTTGAACAAGTCCTTCACAAAAGATGGAAAAGAAACACATGAAAAGATGCTCAACATCACTAAACACAATGAAATGCAAATCACAACCACAGTGAAATATCTTTACATAATTCCTTGAATGACAAAAATTCATAAGACTGGCCATATCAAGATTGCAGTACATTGTGAAGAAGTAGACTCTCATACAGTCCTGGTTGGTATGTGAAATGGTACAGCCTTTTTGGAAAAACAATTTGGGAATTTCTTAAAATGTGAAATATGTAACCACATTATCTACCCTTTTCACTCGAGGGAATTTCCCAGGAGAAATGTTTTCATAAAGACTTATACAAAAATGCTCATGACAGCTTTACTTGTAATAGCCATGTCTGGACACAACCCAAATGCCCAGCAGCATATGAGTGGATGAATACATTGTGGTATACCCATACGATGGAATACACTTCAGGAATAAAACAGATGAGCTATGGATATATGCAACAACATGGAGGAATCTCAAAATAATTATGCTGTGTGAGAAAAGCCAGGGGAAAAACATAAATATACTGTATATTTCCATTTCTATAAAACTGTAGAAAATGTAAACTAACCTATACAGAGAGAAACCACATCACTGATTAGCTGGGGAGGTGAGTGCAGAGAGAGGTAAGAAGAGGGATGATAAAGGGGTATGAGGGAACTTTATGGGTGATGGGCAAGTACAGGTTCTTGACTGTAGCGAAGGTTTCAAGGGTTTTTACATAAGCCAAAACTTACCAAATTCTACAATTTAAATATGTATGTTTAAGTAAATTAATCTGTTTTTTTTCAAGGGTACCACTTTATTTACCTAAAATTCAAGATAAAATGGGTTACACTCAGACCCACATTTTCTGTCAATCCAGTTTCCCTTTTCATCTCAGGAATGCCTTTTCACTTAAGTAGAAGTGGGCTTTCATACCTGGTTGATTCACCTGATTTCTGTAAATGTAGAATATCTAAGAAGGTGATAAATACCCACAATAAGATAGGGCATAAAACTAAATCTGTGTAGGAAACTAAGAATCTAAGCCTGAATGTGGTAGACAATGTTTAAAAATGACTTTTTCTAACAAAATAAAAAGGTTGATATCTAATGGCAATGTCAATGGACTGCATCACCATAAAATACCCATTGTTTCCAGTTCTGTCTTTAATGCAGGTGGGTGATGATTTCATCTTTAGGCAAAGATTGGTGAACTTACAGCCTGATTTTTCCTCCAAAATGTTAAAGGGAGGCAGAACTCCTTGGAAAATAGAGAATGCCATTACCTTGTAGAAGAGAGACAATCCAAATGGGTCTTAGCCAATTTGTTTCCTAAAAAACAAAGATGCTTAAGAAAAATGTAATATGTCCACTCTAGTGTTGAACCTGCTGGCCAAATTGTAACAAGCTGTATATCAAAAAGAAATCTAATTTAATTGATTGGAAGAAACTGGATCTATGCAAAACCATTCATTCATAATGATACTTAAAAAAGGAAATCTTTATATTAAGTATGCAAAAATTAAAATAATACACAGTTTAATTTTTACAATTAGCTTTATTTACTAAGGATCTTCTGTATATGACCTTTCTAAAGTCAAATGCTCCAAAGAAGAGAGACAATCATACAGACCTCATTACTCAGGTCTTGGGAGATAGAGCCCTTGTGCAACCCCATAAAGAGAAAATATTGAAGCAAACACTAAGCCACATACATCTCCACACAGGCGACACTACGTAAAACACGTAACACTAGGATGTTCACATGGACACAGGGCATGGCGCCAGGTAAAAACCTGATGCTAAGTCAAATGATGGACGAATCGTGTCCTGGATGTAATCAGGGCCTGCAGGGGGAGGCCGGTCGTGAAGCCTCAGGCCTGGGTGTGACTCACTTTGCATGTTACACTCAGACCCTGAGGCCCAAAACAAATCACAGTGACTGTCAAAACCTCAGAACTTCTAATCTCTTTCAGTATAAGCTAATATTCTTTTACTTTTAGGCCTGCCAAGAAAGGAAGCCCTGAAAAAATAAAATGAAAATTGAAAATGGCAAAACATTCAAATTTATGATATCAGGATATTATAATAGCTGAAAGCATGGTTTAACAGGTTTTGTCATCTTTGCAATGGTTTGGCCATGTTTTGTTGTTTAAGGGGATTGAGGAATTTGAAATGATTTAAAGTATTACATTTGCAATCTATGTAACAGGTAGTTTGATTAAATCAATCTAAGAAGTATTTAAAAGTTTAAAAGAATTTAACTTACAAAATGTATGTTTCAAATGATTAGTTGTGTAATGCTTCTGGCCTTACTAAAGAGTTTAAATGATTACTAAATCAGACATCAAACTAAGTTCAGATAGTGGCATTTTTATGCCTAAAAGAGTCATTTAGACAAAGCATCTTACAAGGATTTTTTAGAGAAAGTGTTTCCCAAATGTTATCGGTGAGGCCTAACGCGCTTTCCCAAGGAAATAGATAGAGCCTGGTGCTTCCAAGGTCGGACTTGTTCTCTCAATTTCATGAAGCATCATTTGGAGAACAGGAAGAAGATTTTTTGAAGGCAAGCTTTGAATTCCTTGTTCCTCAGTGTATAAATGAGAGGGTTCAAAGCCGGTGTCATGATGGAATATGATATGGCAACCACTTTGTCCAGAAGCCCAGCAGAGCCGAGGACTGGCCGGATGTAGGTGTAGAGGACGGTGGAGTAGAACATGGTGACCACAATGAGGTGAGAGGAGCAGGTGGAGAAGGCCCGCTGCTTGCCCTCAGCCGAGGGGATGCGCAGGATGTTGATGATGATGAAGCCATAGGATGCCATGGTGAGCAGGAAGTTCATCCCAGACAGGAACATGTCCACAGTGATGACTGAAATGTCGATGAAGAAGGTTGGGGAACAGGACAGCAGTAGCACAGGCGGGATTTCACAGCAGAAGTGAGCAATGGTGTTGGGGCCACAGAAGGACAGCCTGAGGAGCAGGCCAGTGAACAGGGTGGCATTGAGTGCCCCCATGGTCCACACGAAAGCTGCCAACACTAGGCAGACTCTCCCGCTCATCAGGGTGCCATAGTGCAGTGGCCGGCAGATGGCCAGGTAGCGGTCATAGGCCATGGCAGTGAAGAGCACCAGCTCTGTGCTCAGTGACCAGGTGAAGAAGAACATCTGGCTGAAACAGCCACTGTAGGAGATGGTGTTGTCTGCAACCAGGCTCTGTAGGACTTTGGGCAGGATGGTTGAGGTGCAGATCATGTCCAGCATAGCCAAGTTGACCAGGAAGAAGTACATGGGGGTGTGGAGGTTGGGGCTGCAACGGATGGCCATGATGATCAGGCCATTTCCAACCATGGCTACCACAAAGAAGGCAAAGAAGAGGCAGAAAAGGGTGGCCTGGAGTGCAGGGTCCTCAGTGAAGCACTGCAGGATGAACATGGTCACTTCTGTCTGGTTCCCAATGGCCATTGGTAGAGCTAGTTCACCTCTGCTTGAGGCAGTTCAGTCCAGGCCTCTTCCTTATTAGGAGAAGCTGGCTTTTATTTTAACTAAAATATAAAGAATAAGTGATTCCTTTTAATAAGCAATCCTTTCTGGTAAGGGAAACAAGTACTTTGAAGTTTCCATTCATTTACTGTTTATTAATTTGAAGAAAAAATGAACAAAAAGTAGATATATGTCTCATAGAGACCTTATACCCAACAGCAGGCCACATGGTGGCAGTTCACTTCCCTGGCTCCATTTAGGTATTTGATTTAAAACCCAGGCCACAATCTCTCACCATCTAGTTCTCCAAAATCCAAGAGAAAATGGGCCCAAGTACCCACAAGCCTCCACCCTACATGAGGGAAGAGAACAATGCTCCAACCAGTTCACCAAGCAACCTGTACACAGGAGGCCTTGAAATAGGGGAGACAGTGTCCAAAAATGCAAGCATAACTCTAGAGGGAAGGCAGAGGGGTTAGAGTAAGATATGATGCTCAAGAGCCATCTCTGTCCACACTGCCCTTAAAGGAATAAACACACATCTGTTCTGAGCAGGTGACAGAACACTGCGCAGATAAAGAGAGTCTCATACTCTCTGTAAATGACACACTTCCTTTTTCATGGAGGGTTGCAGAGAACATCCCTCCTCTTAGAATGTGACTCCAAGGAGCTCCCACCCACCTACCCCCAGGGAGGAGCGAGCAGGTCAGCACGACCCAGGCCACAAGGACATCTGGCAGCAGATGCTTCCACCTCATTTAGGAAAGGGCCCTTCTTGAAGCCAAAGTGCTTTGTGCTTTGCAGACCACCGTCTTCTTCCTGCGGGAAGCTTTGTGCTTGACAGCTATCCCAGAGCCTTAACAACTTCCTGGAGCATGTTTGGCAATTCAGACCTGTGCCCCACATCTTGTTTCCAAGCCCCAATCAACGACCCCTGTGTTTCAGACTTGAAACAGGAGATTCTGGAACTGGTGTCCTAGAACCATGCTTTCCAGTCAATGCCCAACTGCATCTCCCTGATCATGAGGACACCTGAGACCAAGAAGTGCAGGTCAGGGCAGAACAGGGCACCAGTGCCCAGGGGACCTGTGCTCAGGGCTCTCCTCCAAGCAGAGATGCTGGGGGTGGGTGGCAGGGTTGAGAATAATTATTATTACTATTTGTGAAATATATATATAAGTAATATAAAATTGCATATAATATAGTGTCAATTGCTTTTACAATTAGCTATCTACACAACTTTCCATTACTAGAATATTTTCATCACCCAAAACAGAAACTGTTTATCCATTAACCCAGCAATTTCATTCTTTAGGTTTCTACACCCCCCAGTATGAAAACAGGGACTCCAGCAGATTCTTCTATACCAATGTTCATGGAAAAATTACTAACCAAAGCCAAAAGGTGGAAACAAGCCAAGTGTGCACCAGCAGATGAATGGGAATTATTTTGCTTAGGTCATTTAAATGGGAAAGGTGTGTCTTGTCAGCCAGAATCAGTGATCTGGAGATGCAGCCAGATGGAGGCACCCACCTGCACACCAAGGGTATTAGCTTAGTAATCAGGGTTCAAGTTGGGGTTGAAACCTACCTCAGGCTGTGTGTAAACAACAAGTTCCACTCCTGTCACACTGTAAGGGCTCAGAGCAAGTTGTCTAATGTGATATCAAGCATCATGAGGAATGAAAGTGATGATTACCACACTCACAATAAAAGCATTCTTTGGCTGTTTCCTACACAAAGCATGGCATGTACCAGAGTTTTGCAGAATCTTTTCATTGCCCCAGTTGTTTTGCAGGCATTTATTGCATACTGCATGGACTCCCAGCTACCATCCCAATCTACCCAGATTCATGTACTACCACAGCTCCATTGCAGATATGCTGGGTCCAGGAAGTGCAAACAACAAATACCCATGAAGGATAAACACCGAGGGTCTGTCTCTTCAAAGGTCATTTAACTTCCCCAAATGCTTCAGCTTTACATGAGGCAGTATGTTTGTACAAGCTTCCCCTGCAGCATGCCATGCAGTGCTCTCACTTCTCCCACACCACAAACAAAAGTGATATAAAGGAAAAACATCTTCAAATCTTGGGCATACACCTGCACCTCATTCAGGAATGGTTTCTTTATTCACTTAAACAAACTCCAGGGTACAGGACAGAAGGAAGTTTGGAGGGTCAGGCAGTCAAGATGGAAGTCCATTTCCTACCGTGTCAGCCATGCTGCTGCCCACTGCATGAGGACCTTGAGGCCACCTCCACTCTTGAATCCTGCAGAGGACCCTGCAGTCTCTGAGGCTGGGTTTCAGGGCACAGCCAATTAGCTTAACTAGGTTACTGGTCAGGGACAGAGCCTGTTGTGTGTCTGGAATAGGATTTGCCACATTTAGCAATCAAAAATACAGGATTTCCAGATAAATTTATATTTCAGATAAAAAATGAACTCATATTTTATCTATCTCCCAGATATTTCATGGGAAATTCTTATAAAAAAGTTACTCATTATTTACCTTAAATTTAAATTTAATTGGGCATCCTGTGATTATCTAGCAATCTTCATCCAGAACAACCCAAACACCTCATGTCTTTAAATATCTTAAGGAAAGGAGATGTTGGAAAAACCACAGGATCAAAGTTAATGTCTTTGCCAGAAATCCCCTGGTGAAGGCTGGTTTCAGCACCACGTCCCTGTCCAAAAGCCATACTCCCTGCCACACCCACCTGCAAAGTCCTCCCCAGAGAGAACAAATGTTCTTCACACCTGCAGGTCATCCAGGGATGGCCTTGCCCATCATGGAGAAGAGTCAGAGATTGATCTGTGAAGGCACCGCCCCAGCTGTCCCAAAGTTATGCAGGTTTACTGAGGGAAAGGGGCACCAGTGCTTGCCCATCAGTATGCAGGGTCTGTAGGGGCAAGACAGGGATCGGGCACTCTGTATTCAAACATTTCACAACCCCTTAGGGGAAAGACATGGAAAAGTGAGAGCAGATGTCCAAGGAAAAGGAGGTGGGAGTGTTTGGGTGTGGAGGTGGTCTTTTGTGAGAGCTTCAACACAGGGTTGCTGGATCTAGCATCTTAGATTCCTGAAATACTCCTGAAATCTGTCAATAGCCTTTCCATGCAATCTAGAGCAAGACTGTACATTAACTCTCATTGAAAGCAAAATGCTTCATCTCTTAAAATTGAAAAGTCCCCATGATCACGAACCCCTCCTTGTCCTTCCCCGGGATCCTATTGGGCTTTCCATGGAGATTACAGAGAGGACACAGCAGGAGAAAGGGAGTGAGATGGCAGGGATCCCTGTGTGCCCCCCAATCCCTGCCATCCTTGAGCTTCCCATTCTGGACTGCAGAACTCAGGGGATTGAGGGGCCAACAAATCCCACTCCTCTTTCCCTCACCTACATTCTCCCTTTTCCTTCTGAAAGTTATGAGAACTTCCTCACTAAACATCAGCAGTGTTCATGGACACTCGTTCATGTCCTTGTGACACAGGGAGGAGTCCAGAATCCTAGTACTTTTGTCCAGATTCAGATTCAGTGAAAGGGATATTTCTACTTTAGCAGGGATGAATCAATATTTGAAAACACAAAAAAAGGCACAATATATATTTTCACAGCAAGACCAAAGAGTTTTCTTATGTGAATGAAATATTCCAGTAAGCTCCTAAGAGAACTCAACTCTGTCTCACACCCAGGGAGGATTTTACCCAGTGCTGGGAGGACAAGTGTCTTTGCCCTTGATCATTGGACAGAGGTCTCCTTCCCCACAGATACTTACCCACACCAAGGGGCTCCAGCGTGGTGTGGCATTGCTGGTCAGGTGTCCAGAGACAGTCAGACAATCCTTCTTCAAATAGAGAAATCTTAGGTGTGATGCAATCCCAAGAAATTGCTTGACCCCTTGAGTCTCCCTCTTGGTCCCTCATGAAGATGTGATCAGAAATTGGCTTAGACCCATCACCAGATAGAAAATCAGCAAGTCAAGGATGACAGAAGTCTTCAGAAAGCCATCTTCAGGGCAGGGTGTGGGCTTCCCCCAAGGGCAGGCATGAAAGCATGTCTTGCTATTGTATTCCAGCTACCTGTGGCTGGGAGCCAAGAAACTGGCCCCAAGCACCAGCTGAGTTCACAACAGCAAGTCTCAGATGCACAGACAGAGGAGAGGGCTTGTATCTGTGTAGACTCATAGGTATTTGTTTTATTCTTTGAGTTATAACTGCATGTGATCACTATTTATCTGTTGTTCCAATTGCCAGAATTTGGGCAATTGGGAGCACTTTCAGGTGAGCTTTTCTGTCACTTTGACATCTGCCTTCCTGTTTGCTTTCTTTTCTTTCTACTTCTCCCTGTTCTTTCTCTTCTTTTCCGTATATCCTTCTATTTGGTATATTCTGGTGCCAGCCACAATTTGCTCCAGGCTCATCTTGTATTTTCCCTGACCTAGCCCTGAAATAATCCACTCTGCAAAGACCCCCAGTTCCTTTTATTAGATAACCTTTACAAAACAAAATCTAAGTTTGGGTCTGTCCATTGATATTTGAGTATGTCTCAGTGTACAGAGATAGTATATGGATGTATACAATTTACAAATAAAACTAATCTATACTTATAACTGCATCCATCTACCCATATATAATTTTTAAAATGTGTGAGTCCTTAGTGATACATCCAACACTGCAGGGTTTATCCTTCCTTCCTTGGACCCATTTATAATTTCATTCTCCAACATATGATTAACCCAGCTCTCATTGTCTATAATATATTTATTTGACCAGCTCTCAAATACTAATAAAGTAGTTTCTGAATTTCTACCCTGTACCCAGGGACAAGGAAATTTACCAACTTGAGTACTGTGTTTGTATGCAGTTCTTTTGGCTACTAGACTTACAGATTAATACAGGTTTCCAAAGTGATGTAGGTTGGCTCATTTCCTCCTAGTGCCTCCAGTGGCCACATGATTTATTTACAAGTTAGATTCCTTTGTCAGAGTCTGCACCCAATCTCACCCCAACCCAACCATCACCCTTGTGCTGAATCTACCAATCTACGGGTTTTGACCAGTGCACAGGGCCATGTAACCACCACCACAACCCCACCCAAAACAGCTCCTTCACCCAAGTCATCCTCATGTTGTCCCTTCATGTTTGACAACCCCACAATTTATCCTGAAAAGGATGCTTTTATTCAAGAGCACAACCTGTTTTCTATTCAACTAAAATGGAAAAAAATACATGAGTGGTGGGAGAAAAGTCAGAGTCAACAGATATACTTTAAATGTGCTTACTAATAAGCCTTTGTTCATAATGCTGGACACCCCACCTTGCTCTTCACATGTCCCAGTTTCCCTCCTACCAGAAATAAGCTCATTTGACTATTACATATAATTTGATTCCACACAAAATTGATTCCCTTTAAAATGGCTGATTGCTGCTGATGCATGAGGCACTGTAGGAAAATGTTCAGGATTCCAGGGAAGAATCAGCACAGTCCTCATCCAAAATAAGGCAGCTTTCAAGGGGGAGTGGCCTTCTTGTCCTTAGTCTTTGGGGGTTGAAAGCCCCTGCCCCATTAGAGAAGAAGTTGGGCAGCTCCACTGTTGGGGCAAACTCAACCTCTCTGCACCCTGGGAAGGTAAAAATCTCCCAGAACATCGGGTGGAGGCATCCACCCTCTTCAAACTCACCTCTTTGGCTGACTAAAACAGAATTTGGTACCGAGGAGTGGGGAACTGCTTTTTGCAATTACCAAAGTGTTGGAATGGTTTTATAAATGGGTAAGGGGATTTTTAGAGGAATTGTGAAATGCTTGATGGAAAGGGTCTAGATAACTTTGCAGAGAGTGCTGATAGCAAATGGAGCCTAAAGTACTTTTTGATAAGGCCTTAGAAGAAAACAATCATGAGATGGATGCTAAAGAGACTTTTTATGATGCCTTAGAAGTAAATGAAGAAACTGTTATTGGAAACTGAAGAAAAGGTGATCCATGTTTTAAAGTTGCAGAGAACATAGCAGATTAACTCCTGGTGTTATAGGGAAGACAGAATTTGAAAATGGTGAACCTGAGCATTTAGCTGAAGTACTTTCCAAAGTAAACCCAGAGAATGTGGCTTGGCTTCTCATTGTAGCTTATAGCAAAATGCTAGATGAAAGAAATACACTAAAGACTGAATTTTTGGGCACAAATAAAACAGAAACTGATTCCAGAACTTCCAACTTTCTGGAAATCAAGTTTCCAAATCAAAGTGCCCCATTTGAAGATTTAGCTAAACCTGGAAATTGTAAATCAGAATTGAAGATGCAGTTATCCAGGAAAGACTTGTGGAAAGTCTTACTGTCTGATGGCTTAGACCCCTGCTTCCTGCATGCTAAACCAACAAAGCTTTTGAGAGTGCTGTATGAACAAAACCACTGTTCACTTGGACTAAAAAGGACATGGAAAGGAGATATTGAAGGAGAAACAACTTTAAGGAGAAAACCATGGAAGCTGAATCTGGAATTGAGACATCACCTTGGCCCAAGAGAGGAGCCCCACCCATGTGTTCAGAGAGGGTGAGTTTGCCTGGGAGTTTGAAGAGGGCAGATGTCCCAACCTGATGTTCTGTGAGAGTTTTCCCTCCCCAGGGTGCAGAGAGGGTAAGTTTGCCCCAACAGTTGAAGAGGGTGGATGTTCCTAACCAATGTTCAGGAAGAGTCTTGCCACCCCAGGGTACAGGTAGGGTGGAGCACATTCCTCAAAGATTAAGGTGGTGAAGGTCAGCACCACATAGTATGAGAGGGGTGCTCCTGTCCCCCATGGATTAGGGAAGGCCAGGTGGTCAACTCTTTGCTCTGAGAGAGTTGAGCCTGTGTGCCAAAGGTTAGGGGGCATGTTGTCTTCACCTTACTGTGCTAGGAGTGCTAAGGCTCTAACTCAAAGATTGGGTAAGGTGGGGCAATCACCCCAACACTCTTGGAGGGTGAGGTCTGAAGCTTGGTTGACACCCAGATGCTTGATGAGTGTGGAACCAAGAAGATGGCTGTTGGTCAAGCCTCTGGAAAGTGTGGGTTCCCATGTGGCCCCAAGGAGAAGAAACCATCATCTTAAGAATGACTCTTGGGGCCAGCTGTAGCCCAGTTGGTAGGGCACCAGTTTACCACATAGGAGGCCCCGGGTTTGGTTCCTGGGGCCTCCTTGAGCAGTCAGACTGCCTTGAGAAGGCAAGCCGCAGCAGGCAGGTCAAAGCATCTGTGGGCAGGGCAATGCTGCTGTGGGCAGGGCAAAGCCGCCAAGCCCCCATGAGCAGGGCAAGCCCCTGTGAGCAGGGTAAGCTCATGCTGCACAGCGAGATGACTCAGTGGGTCGCCGCACCAGGAGAGGGACAAGCAGACATGAAAGAGCACA
>PVKH010017222.1:0-15484 GCA_004027955.1 Chaetophractus vellerosus | reverse complement strand
GTGTGTTCTAATCTGTCGTATCATTTTCCTCAAATTTTCTGCTGAAATCGTGGTCTTTTGGAAACAGCCTATCACATCATGTGACCTCATTTGGAACCCTGCTGGACAGGTTTTTCCTGTTTCGTTTATAGAAACACAGAGAACAAGCAAGCATGGTTTCTAAACTAATAGAGATGTTTAACAGAGAACTTGCTGACCTTCCATTTTCTTCTCCCTTGTTGCAGATACGCAGTGTGACTTCTAGGAGTCAGAGTCCTGCTTACTTTCCTTCAGAAGGAAAAAAAAAATTACATGCTGTGTGTATGAGTTTGGGGGTGGAGGTGAGGATGGGGGTAGTTTTAGGACCCTTAATGAGATTTTTTGGGGAGGTTCTTGTATTTTTCTTGTCTCCTAGATCTTCGGATTCCTGCTGGAGGGGGGCTACAAAAAGCAACTGAGGTCCACACAGGCCCCTGAATACAGTTTTACTCTCTCATCATGGACTCACTCCGTCCCTTTGGACTGTTCTCTTACCCCAGTCATTCACTTAGAATTGGCAAAACAGTTTTAAAAGACCATGATTTTAAGAGAGATGGAGGGGCCGGCTGTAGCCCAGTGGATAGGGCGCTGGTACACCACACGGGAGGCCCCGGGTTCAGTTCCCGGGGACCTCTCTGAGCGGGCAGACTGCCTGAGAAGGCAGGCCACCGTGGGCAGGGCAGAGCCACCGTGGGCAGGGCAAAAAGCCACCATGGACAGGGCGAGCCGCCTGTGAATGGAGCAAAGCCACCCTCGAATGGAGCAAAGCCTCCCGGGAACAGAAACAGAGCCGCCCACAAGCGGGGCAAGCTGCCTACGTGGTGGGCTGACTCGGTGCGTCGCCACGGCGGGGGAGACAAAGCAGACATAGAAGAACACAAAAAATGAACACACAGCAAAAGCAAGCAGAAAGGGGAGGGATATGTAACAAAAAAAAAAAGAGAGATGGATACTAGTCCAACTATGAAGATGGGTAATTTGCTTTACCTTTTTGGGTCTCAGTTGCCTCACCTGTAAAATGGGGAGATATTATTTTATCTGCCTATCTGTATTACTGTGAGCTCTAAAGAAAATATGATTTATGACAGTTGTTTAGAATCCCACAAATCTCTTTGTGAATGCATTATGAAGAGGCCATTATGAAGAGGGTTTGAGAGTTTCTGCTGCAATTCAGAAAGTTGTAGTTTAAAATAATTCCAGCTCTGCTACCTAGAAGCAATGAGTTAGGTCACTTCATCACAGTTTTCTCATCTGTAAAATGGGGATACTACTTACTACTACTTAGTTCATATGATACTTTAGATATTTTTTAAAAATGTGAAGGGATTGGACCAATTTCTCCTGCCCCTTACCACTATCCCTCGTCCCAGTTCAGAAGAGTCTTTCTGTTCATTTTGTCCATGGTTAAACTACCTCTCAAAAGCATTTTGTAGTGATCCCTGCAGATCTAGGACTTAGCTGACATTTTCAGTGGTGAGGCTGTTTCCTACAGGGGAAAGCCTACAGGCTGTCAACCACCCAAATAAGACAAGCTCCATATCTTCCCACCTCTGTGTATAAAGCAGCCTTCTACATGCAAATCGACCCTGGGAGGTGTGTGCTCCATAGGGCAGTGGTTCTCAACAGGGGCAGTTTTGCACCCTGCCCCCTGAGGGGATATTGGCAATATCTGGAGACAATTTTGGTTGTTGCAATTGGGAGAAGGGTGCTACTGTCATCTAATGGGTCGAGGCCAGGGGTGCTGTTAAACATCCTATAATACACAGGACAGCTTCCCACAAGTAAGATTTACCCAGACCAAAACACCAATGCTGCTGAGCTTGAGAAACTGCCACAGAGTGGAAATGCTCTTTACCAAGACCTCTCCCCTCAGGGTTTACCCCAGACCTAGGTGGAAGAATGCCTTTGGCTCAGTTCAGAGGCCCTGGTTCCTTCTCCCTCCCACGCAGTCCTGCAGATCCCTGCATGGCCGGCTCCTTCACTGCAGTCAGGTCTCTGCTCACCAGCCCCTTCCTCGGAGGCCTTTCTTGACCACTTTCCCAATCTAAACTCACCCCCCACCTGCGTGCCCTCTAATCCCTGTCCCTGCTTGAGTTTTCTCCTTAGCCCTTACTGCCTGGAATCATTGTATATTATTTGACTGTTTATTGTTGGTGTCCCTCTTGAAAATATAACTCTCATCAGGGCAAGGACTTTGTCCATTTCTCTAACTCAGAATCTTGTAGTGCATCTGGCACATAGTGAGTGCTTAATAAATATTTGTAGAATGGATATTGAATAATGCAAGGATTGTGGGATAAGTGCTCAACAGATACTGCCTATTGTTATTAGTGTGGTAATCGGGGTTATTGTGTCCTACTTAGATTCTGCAATGTGATACTGGCCAGCAGATTTTTTATCATCTCAGCCTTTGGGAGGAGGCGGCTAATTCTCCCTGGCTTGGCACCAGTGTCACATTTTTCAGTGTCTGATTTGAGAATGAAGCTGACGGGCTCTGAAGGGACTGCCATTCATCACTCAGTCTTTCCATCATCCGCTCTGAACATGACAACCACTGACAAGAAAAAGGGGGGAAGGGGACCCGATTCAGAATTAATGCCCTGCATCTGGAGGGAGGCATGTTAAGATAGCAAATAGTCAGGGAGCAAATCCAGGCTGTCAGATCAAGGACAGAGGCAAACCCAGATGCCCTGGCTGAATGCAGCTTTGCACCTGGGTGACTGCTTTGTTTAAGGCCCTCAAGCAAAAGTGACTTGGACTCTTTTTAATTATTTATTTTATTATGGAAGAGAGAGAGAACACTGGGAATGGAAAAATTACCTGGATGGCCCATTTAGACATGATCTTGAGCAATGGGTGAGATGAACGAAGAATGGAATCAGTGTTATTTATTTATCAAACATTTACTGAGTGTTTACCATACACTAGCTCCTGTGAAGAAAGTTATTATTTCCAAGTATGAAGAAAATGAGGCCCAGAAAAATGTAATCATTTGCCCAAGGAAAATCAACCAGTGAATGGCTATTCCTCAAGTATTTAAGTTCATTCTCCCTTCAGGGCATTTGCACGAGCTGGTCTCTGTTTGAACTGGAGGCTTCCATCATTCGGATTCAGTCGGCTGTCAGCTGCTCATAGATACTTTCCTTGATTTTATTATCCAAAGTAGTCCCTCCCATCACCCTCTGTCACATGACTTCACTTTGTTTTTTCATCATTCCTACCATTTTGAATTATGTCCGTCTGTCTGTCTGTCTGTCTATCTATCTATCTATCTTCCCAAATTAGAATGGAACCTCCACTAAAGCAGGGCCTCAATGATTTTCTTCTCAGGTTCCAGCATCCTGAAACAGGTCCAGCACATAGAAGTTAATAAATACTATTAAATGAATAAATTTGTGAAGATGGGCCTCAAACCAGATCTAGCGGAAACCAAATCCACCATGCCTAAGTGCTAAGTTCCCTGCCTCTTAAAGAGCTGTGTTAATGCCCTGATCTAAAATAGAGAGCTCTGGGAACTTGTATGAGTAGCTTTACTCCTCTGGGCCTCAAGTTGCTCATCTGTCAAATGGATCCATAATCTTCACTCTTCCAGGCTCGTGTTCTAAGACACCCATGAGTTAAAGCTTCTGTGTTTTTTGTAAATATCAAATGCTATATATTGTAAGGCATCAAAACATTATCTGAAAAAGAGTGTATGGGGGCTAGATAGTTCTGAGTTCAAATTATGGCTTCACTGCTTATCTGGGGTATTTTTGGACAGATACCTTAGAAGGTGGTTGTGGAGATGAAATGATATACCACATAAAAGACACTTTACAAATCCTGGCATGTGAAAGACGTTTGAAAAATGAGTTGCTTCTCTTTTCTGCTTTAATAGAATCAAGCAACAAAGTCTTGGCCAGTATTAAATCTCTGAAGAATTATAGATGGGAAAGTAAATCTTAGGGCTGGCCCTTCCGCCAGGAGCAAAGACCCACCTGGAAGGGGTGTTTAAAGGAATGTATTAACAGTTGTTGCTGAGTAACTACTGTGTGTCCAGCCTTATGTTGAATGAGATAGTCTCTAAAACTAATGAGAAAGACTTGCCGACAGTCTTTTTTCTTTTTTTGACTACCATTCTTTCTCTCTCTCTCTCTCTTTTAACCCCTCCCACTCTCCCTTCCTTTCTTTCTTATGCTGCTTCATTACACATAAAGGCAATAGATGAAAAGAAGAAAATGAGACCTAGTTTCATTAGGTGTAAAGTTAGGTTATTGATTTGTGATGTTTCCTTCTTATAGTGCTAGAGCTGTAAATTTCCCTCTGATAATTGCTCTCACTGCATCCCATAAATGTTGGTATGCTGTGGTTTGTTTTCATTCTCCTCAAGATATTTCCCAGTATTCTTTATGATTTATTCTTTGACATATTGTTTAATAATATGTTGTTTAGGGGCTGGCTGTATAGCCCAGTTGGTAGGGCGCCGGTTTACCACATGGGAGGCCCCAGGTTCGGTCCCCGGGCCTCCTTGAACGGGCGGACCACCTCGAGAAGGCAAGCCAATGCAGGCGGGGCATGCCGCTGCGGGCGGGGCACGCTGCCGCGGGCAAAGGCAAGCCCCCGTGAGCAAGGGCGAGCCCTCACGAGCAGGCAGGCCGCCGCACCGGTGAGCTGATTTGGCAGGTCGCCCCAGCAGGGGGAGACAAGCAGACACAGAGGAACACAGAGAAAAAAGTGAACACAGCAAGAACAAGAAAAAAGGGGGGGATGTATAATAAATAAAAATAAATCTTAAAAAAATATATGTTGTTTAATTTCCCCAATATTTACAAATTTTCTAGTTTTCCTTCTGTTATTGATTTCTAGCTTTATTTGATTCTGATCAGAGAAGGTACTTTGTATGATTTCAGTATTTTTAATTTCATTAAGATTTGATTTGTGGCATAATATATGGTCTATCCTGGAAAATGTCCCATGATTACTTGAGAAGAATGTTTATTCTGGTGTTGGGTGGAGTGTTCTATATATATATACATTACATCTAATTGGTTATAGTGTTGTTCAAGTCCTCCTTTTCCTTTTTGACCTTCTGTTTAGATATTCTATTCATTATTCAAAGTGGTGTATTAAAATCTCCAACTATTACTGTAGAACTATTTCTCAAATCAATTCTGTCAATTTTTACTTCATATATTTTGTGACTTTGTTCTGATGTTAGTAATTATGTCTTCTTGCTGGATTTAATTTTTTATCAATATAAAAGTAATCTTGGGGGCCAGCTGTCGCCCAGTGGATAGGGCGCCAGTACACCACATGGGAGGCCCCAGGTCCGGTTCCCAGGGGCCTCTCCGAGTGGGGCAGACCACCTTGGGGGGCAAGCCACCGTGGGCGGGGCAGAGCCGCCATGGGCAGGGCAAGTCGCCCATGAGCAGAACGGAGCCGCCCGCGAGCAGAGCAGAGTCTCCCGCCAGTGGGGCAAGCCGCCCCTGAGTGGGCAAGGCTGCCGCTCACCAGTGAGCTGACTCGGCGTGTCACCGCAACGGGGGGAGACAAAGCAGACACAGAAGAATGCAAAAGATGAACACAGCAAGAACAAGCAGAAGGGGGTTGGATATATATATATATATATATATAAATAAAAGGCATTATAAAAGTAATATTTTTGACTGAAAGTCTATTTGAGCTGACAAAAATATAGCTACTTGGGCTCTCTTTTGATAACTGTTTGCATGGAGTATCTTTTTCCATCCTGTTACTTCCAATCTCCTGTGTCTTTGTAACTAAAGCAAGTCTCCTAGAGACAGCATAGAGATATATCATGCTTTTAATCCGATATATCAATCTATCCTTTTAATATGGGAATTTAATCCATTGACATTTAAGGCAATAAAGAACTGAGAAAGAAGGATTTACTTCTGCCATTTAGCTATAGCTAATGAGAAAGAAGGATTTAGTTCTGCCATTTAGCTATAGCTAATTTGATATTTGTATCTTATTTGTTTTTATTCCTCAATTACTGGATAAGTGTTTTTTGTATTTAGTTGCTTTTTGTAGCGTAGTTTTTTATTCCTTTCTTCTTTCTTTTTTTCTATATTTTTAAGTTATTTTGTTAGTAATTACCTTTGTAATTGCTATTAACATCTTAAAATAATAACTTGGTTTGACTAGTACCAACCAAGTCTCGTGGTATACAAACTTTCTGTTCCTAATATCTCTGTCCCTTTCCCTTTATTTTGTTGTTTCAGATTCCATCTTTATACATTGTATGCCCATTAACATAGATTTAAAATGTTACTTTACACATTTGCCTTTTTTGTATTAAAAGATATTATGAAGGACCCGGCTAGATAGCTCAGTGGATAAAGAGCTCGCCGGCGTACCACATGGGAGGCCCCGGGTTCGGTTCCCAGGGACCTCTCCAAGCGGGTAGACGGCCTTGAGAAAGGCAAGCCGTCGTGGGCGGGGCAGAGCCTCTGTGGGCAAGGCAAAAAGCCACCATGGGCAGGGCGGAGCCCCCACGGGCATGGCAAAGTCACCCGTGAAAAGCAGAGCTGCCGCCTGCGACCTGCGGAAGCCGAGCAGCCCGCAAAAAAAACATGGAGGACTGCTGCCCACAAAACATGGAGCGGAGCCGCCCGTGGGAACGGAATGGAGCCACCCTGGAACGGAACGAGCCACCGCCGTGGAGGGCCGACTCGGCGCGTCGCCGCGGGGACGGGGGAGACAAGCAGCAGACATAGAAAAACACAGAAGAATGGACACACAGCAAGAGCAAGCAGAAAGGGGGGGGGATATGTAATAAATAATAAATAAATCTTTAAAAAAAAAAGATATTATGAAGAAAGTGCAAAACAGTCTAAAGAAAGGGAGAAAATATTTGGAAATCACATATCTGATAAAGATTTAATATCCAGAACATATAAATAACTTCTACAACTCAAAAACCAAAAGACAAACAACCCAATTTAAAAATCTGCCAAAGATTTGAAGACACATTTTTCCAAAGAAAATATTCAAATGGCCAATAAGTATATGAAAAGATGCCATTAAATTAAATTAATGCTATTAAATTTTAATGGCTAATTATTAGCCATTAAAAGTACAAATTAAAACTATAGTGAGTTACCATTTCACACCTCCTAGGATGGCTTTTATTTAAAAAAAAAACTGAAAATAACAAGTGCTGGTGAAAATGCAGAGAAATACAAACCTTGTACATTGTTGGTGGGATTGTAAAATTGTACAGCCACTGTGGAAAACAGTTTGGTTGTTCCTCAGAAAGTTAAATGTAGAATTAGCAATTAGCAATTTCAGGCATATAACCCCCAAAATTGAAAACAGATTCTAACAGATATTTGTACACCATTGATCATCACAGCATTATTTGCACTAGCCAAATGTGGAAGCAACCCAAGTATCCATCAACAGATGAATGGATAAACAAAATATCATATAGTCATATGATAACACATTATTCAGCTGTAAACTGAAGTGCTGGTACATGATACAACATATAGCATGGCACAGAAGGATAAGTGTTGTATGATTTCTCTTACGTGAAATGCTTAGGATAAGCAAATTCACAGGGAAGAAAGCAGAATAGTGGTTATTAGAGTCGGTGGTAGGGAGAATGGTGAGTTACTGTTAAATGAGAATAAGTTTTTGTTTGGAAAGATGAAAATAGTATGGGACTAGATAGAGGTGAAAGTTACCCAGTATTATCAATGTACTTAATGTCACAGAATTTTCCACTTAAAACAGTTAAAGTGATTTTTATGTTATGTATATTTTACCATTATTAAAAATAAATTAATTACAAAATATACAAGAGCAAATGTTTCATAAAATGCCTATGTCATATAATGCCACAGCTCATGTCAATAAAGTCAATTCTATGAGAACAAAAATAACAATAGAAAGCAATATGGCCTAGATATACAGCCCCCTGGTGGGCTTGCTGGTTCTAAGGATAGGGTTAAGATATTCAAAGGAATGCCAGCTCTAAGTATACTCATATCCTCAAGTCATCCTGTGTGTACTGTTGCTCACTGCAGAACTTTTCATCATATATATGAAGCAGACACTCAAACACGGAGCTACACTCACTCCCCGGAACAACTTTTAATAAACTGGGCAGCAGTGAATTCTTAGGCCACATCCAGGAATGTAAGTTGTCACTAGTTCAGGACAGATCCATCATCATTAATGATCAATAAGCAGAGGGCAGGTTTGGTCGCTTCTTAGTTCATTTAAAGCATGCGACGAGAACTGAGGCCTAAACAGAGACTGCATCACATTGCAGTTTTAGGAGTAGGGTGGGCTTGTGGGCAGGACCAAGGTTCCTTAGCAAACACTACTTGGTCTGTGAAAACAAATGGATGAATGAGCAACTGAGGCCCCTGACTTGACACCAGGAAGCAGAGGTTTAGAAATCCTATGCTGATAGCTGCCACAGGTTCTGCGGGGGTGAATTGGAGCTGCTCCCACAAGCAGGGCTTTATATGGTGTATAGCAGCCTCCCCCTCTGGGCTCATCCTTTCCTCTTGTACTCCAGCCTCTTGGAACTTTGTTCTTAAGTGATCCTGTAGTCCTCTCGCTCCTGGCATAAGGCTTCTTTCTTTCTGTGCCTCCCATATCAGTCTTAGCTCTTCGACTCTCATTCCAATTTCAGCTGTAAGCTACCAGGTAAATGGCTCATCTCTCCCTGGGGCCTCAGCTGTTTGAGCATCATCACATGGCAGGATCAAAAATGGCAGAGCTCTCTTCCGGTGTCTGAGAGTCGGTTTATAGCAGACCCAGCAAGGGGGCGGGGACTCAGCCTGAGTCCCCCCGGCGCACTGACATCTTCCCATAAAAAGCCCTACAGCAATCTAAATAGGTAATCTAATCAAGTCCCCTCAGCTGAGTTTAATGCAATCACAGGGTATCACACCCAGAGGAATAGATTAGTTTACAAACATAATCTTTCTCTTTTAGGGATTCATAAAATAATCTCAAACTTCCACAGGTAGTTTTGGCTCGAGATCATTTGTGAGTCTGCAGATGAGTTGTTGGTTGGGTCTACAGCATCCCAAGGCTTGACTAGGGGAGATTCTGCTTTCAAGAAACAGTTTACTCACATAGTTGGTGATAGGTCTCAGAAAACCCACTTCCAAGCTCACTCAGGTGGGGCTTTCTACAGGGTTCCCTCATGACATGGCAACTGGCATCCCGCAAAAACAGAAATCCAAGAGAGAGCAAGAGAGAAAGAGAAAGAGAGAGAAGAAGCCACAGTCTTCTTACAATATAATCTTGGAAGTGATACCCCATTCCTTTTATTCTCTCTCTCTCTCTCTCTCTATCTCTATCTCTATCGTCTATCTATCCATTCATTCATTCATTCATTCAAATGAACAGCATTATGTTCATTAGAAGGGAGTCACTAACTTCAGCCTACATTGAAAAGGAGAGGTTTACTCAATGGCATGATACCTGGAGGAAGGGATCATGGGGGACCAGACTAGAAGGTGCCAATCACATCTGGCTTAAAATTTTATTTGATAAAAGAACACTCTGCTATAAACAAGCAAATAAAATATCAAAAACATATTCCATAGGCTATTGCAACAATCATTTTAGCCTATAGCACTGGTTCTCAATCTTGGCTACACATTGGAATCACTTGGGTTATTTTAAAAATACTATATCTGAAAAAAAAAATAAAAATACAATATCTGGGTCCCATCCCCAGAGATTCTTATTTATTTGGTCTATGACTTAGAATGGGAATTGAGATTTTTTTAAAAGTCCCCTGGAAATTCTAATGTGTGGTAAAGGTTGAGAATCACTAGCCTAGAATATTTTCTGAGAAAATATCTCTCATCATTCAGCATGGTCATTTGAAAACACCTCGATAAAATACCTAAAGAACACAACTTTGAACCATGTGACAATCAGGTGAACCCTCAGACATGAATTAATTGTAAAATGTAGTAAGATAATCACACAAATCTTTTCGTGTTAGATAGATGCACTGAGTCAGTTCTGTCTCTTGGGGTAGCAGAGGCTGTCTGCCAAGAATTACTCTGGTTTCAGAACAGTTTTGATTTGGAGCCATTGATTTCTGACAATTCAATAACAGGACAGTTGTGTAATGGAGACACTTTTGGCTTATGAAAATAAACTCTCACCAGGAACATTATGGGAGGCTCTGTTATGTATTGAATCACATCCCCTCACAAAGACATGTCAAGTCCTAACCCTTGGTCCTGTTTGAGATCCTATTGAGATGAAACCTAAATGAATTAGGGTGGGCCTTTATCCAATATGACTGGAGTCCTTATAAGGAGAGGAAATTGGACAAGTTTGGAGTGGTAGGAGGCAAAAGGAGACAGATCTCCATGTGATGAGGCAGAGATTGAGTTGTGGATTGTTGACAAGCCACCACCACAATGCTACAGACTTCTGTCTATTAACTGTAGCAAGGGAACCTGCAAGTAACTTATCCAAGAGTGGTGTAAATGGAAGAAGGCACTATTAAAAAGGGCAGATCTCTGTTTTATCCCCACTCCCACCATTATTTGATATAACAAGAGATTTTTCCCCTATCTGTCCTGACTCTCTCAGTGGGATTAGGGTGACTGTCCTATACAAATATCACTAATGGAATGGGGAGAGAGGCACTATGATGAGACCAAATAGTGCAGCTGAGATTTTGAGGGTTGATTTTAAAGGACTTAGTACTTCCACTTAACTAAAAGGAGAAAGAGAATAGCCACGTGGACAAATCAAATTAATCTAATACATAGGCAAAGACAACCAGAATGATACCAAGGACTCCAAAGGAAAAACTAAGGATAACACTGAAGATACCACCTGTATAGTAACCACAAAGATTAGATAATTATGCTCAAGAATCATCATGGTAGCAAAAGTAGCATACATGCCTGTTTTCATGGATGCTCCTTGCTGCCAGGAAAGAGATGAGCAAAAAATGAATGACACTTTTCACATTAGAATCGCTGGTTATTGGGTATGGATTATAAAATGTGTTATCATAATTACTAATGTCACAAACACTGAATTTATGATGTTATCATGATTACCAACATCACAAACACTCATTTACTAGGGGCTTACTCTATAACCATTATCTTATGTAATACTTTCAACAACTGTATGAGGTAGATATTACTACTTCTACTCAAGGAAATTGAGGCATGGGGAGATTAAGTGACTTGTACAAAGTCACACAGCTACAATGTCATAGAGTCAGGACTTTAATTTAGGTCTTCTGGTTTCCAAACATACACTTTTTGGATTATATAAGATATAATGAGGGAAGTGACATAGATTGTACAACTTCAGGTAAAAGTTATTTCTATGGGCTAAATTTGAGATAATATTTTGCCTATTTCTGTGATTCTGTGTTACTGGGTCACTAGGAGTTTAACATTCTGAAAACCAAGATCTGTTGGCCTTGTTGAATTTCATGTTCCTTTGACTTGTATACAGAATGAAAGAATGAGAGAAGACCAGTGAATACTGCACATGTGTTTATGTGGGTCTTATAGATTTCTTTACAAAGTGATAAAAGTATAGCCATAGTAAATAATGAAATAGTCCTAAATCTAAAGCAGAGCTGCTGGTAATACAGAATATTGACCTGAGAAACCAAGAATGCAATGTATCAAGAAGGAGATCATCATGCATTTCAGATGGGATGTATTGCTAGCTAACTGTTTTCTAGGTTATAAGGGAGAATGAAAAATGTGCTATAATGTAAGTATGAGCCATGTCTTATGAGAGGGAAGAGTGGGGAGAAAGTAATTTGAATGGTCCAGAGTTTGAATACAAAGTAGAATCATAGGAGTCTTCTTGAATTTAGAGTCATTGGATCTGACCCTTAAAGAGTATGTAAAATTTCTAGAGGCAGACAAAAGGAGTAGTGATATGTTAGAGCTGCCTCACAAAAGCTGAATGTGCACATCTCTTCCTAACTCCACATCCTACTGGTAGTTTGAAATTGGCCATAGTGGGAGTATTTACACTAAGGAAATTGGGAGGACCTTTTTATTTCTTTGTTTCTTTTTTTTTGGAGTTGTTTTACTGGTGCAACACTGAAAAAAAGATTGTGGATCTCCTGCAATTGCAGATGCCCAGAATTATAGAATGCACATTGGAAGAAGTCTGGTGAAACAGGGTATGTGGGGGAACTTAGTGGTGGATGAAGTTGATAAAATGGGATTGAGCCAGATTATGGGAATTCCTTGAATGCCAAGCCAAGAAGGCTTGATTTTTATTTTATAGGTACTGTACCCATCAAATCTCTTAGTGACAAAAATCTCATTTGTATTGTTAGATGATAATTCCACGCCAGAGTCAAAATTGGGCTGTAAAAGTGTGAGAGATTAGAAGTGAAAGACCAGAGAGGAGGCTGTAACAATAAATTTACAATAGAAAGATGATAGAGACATGGATGGAGCAGGGACAGTGGGATGGGAGAGAATGGAATAGACAAAAATGACATGGATAGAAAAAAATTTAGAAAGCTTGGGAACTGACTGAATTGGAGTTTGGGGGGCTAGTATAGGAGGGATGTCAAATATTAATAAAGTCATTCACTTTGGGGACTGAGAGGTGACGATGTTATTTGCAAAGATAGGAAACAAAGGGGAGAGTAGGACTGTATAAAAGCCCACACCCTTAGTTGTGGACAAGTTGAATTTAAAGATGTTTTGGACATTAAGAAATTCTCTTCTAGATCTCCAGAGAGAGGTCAGAGATGGAGATGAACAGGTAATAATAGAGGTCAAGTGGAAGATAGAATCCAGAAAGAACACAAAGCATGAAGACACAAGGGAGGTAATGAAATAGTCCAGTAAAACTTTCTGTCCACACATTGATTGATTTACTAATTTATGTGTTTAACAAATATCCATTATGTATTGGGTAACCATATATCCTACTTTGCCTGGGTCAGTACCAGTTAATGCTTCTTGCCGAGCGTAATTAAAAATAGTACCTCTTTCTATTCCCCAAAGTATCCCAATTTGGTTGAGAAATCATATGGTCACCTTAATTATGTGCCATAAACAGTGCTGACAGTCAAAAATTCAAAGGTTAACTCACAGAGACCCTGCTTTCAAGGAACTCGACTGAATATTGTTCATTGTGTTATGGACCATGGCAGTAAAGTAAAAGATATGCCTTCTTCCCTCATGGAGTTTGTAATCTGAGGATAGGGGTGTCACTATCCTCTACACAATAAATCATATACTAGAAGAGAGTACCCAGCATAGCATCAGACAGTAAGCACTAACGACCAGAGAGAGAGATTGATCATTGGCTCATGTTTTCCTTTTGCCTCTCCAAATCCACTTTCTGACTTTACCACTCTGCTCTGTGCCCAGTGTTCTGATTTGCTGAGATTGCATAAATGGACTCTTTTGCTTTCTGGCTTGCAGTTAGGTTTGGAAAATGGAAGACAATAAGAGGAGATCCTAAGAGAGTGAAGTTGAGATACTCATTCCTTTGGCTTCCTTCATGCTAGGACACTGTAGGTTGGCTGCATCCCTTTACTAAAGCAAAGCTCCCTTAAGGCAGTTCTCACCATACAGATACCTTTTCTGGGTTCCAGTAACAATTTCCTCACCTTGCCCCTGAAGGGTAGAGGTATGAAATCTCAGAGATGGACTTAACATTAAACTTCTGGGTCCTTCATTTACACAGACCCCTTCTAAACCCTGGAAGGGATCCCAGCATTGTGTTCATGTGGTCATATATTTTTTGACTACTTTTCTAGAATAACAAATCATTGTAGACAGAATTCTAAGAATGAAACCCAAGATTCCACACCGTAATCCCTAGAAACTATGATATAATGATATATCACCCCTGTTATTACATTACTTTCTATGGCACAATTGGCTGTAAGATAGGGGGATTATCTAGGTGGGTCTGATAGAATCACACACGGGAGCCTTTATACCTGAAGTGCTTTCTCCGGCTGGTGGCAAAAGAGAAAGTCAGAGATATTTGAAGACAGGCAGAATTCAAATTATCATTGCCAGCTTGAATATGGAGGGACTGGAGGTGACCACAGGAGAAAGAATGCAGGCAAATTAAAGAAGGTGAGAGAGGCCCCCACTGACAGCAATCAAGGAAATGAGGAGTTCAGATCTATAGCCATAAGAAACTAAATCCTGCCAACAACCTAAATGAACTTGGAAGATTTCCCCCCAGAGCCTCTAGACCAGGACTCAGCCTGGCACCTTGATTTCAGCCTTGTGATATCCTGAGCTGAAAACCCAGCCACACCTAAACAGACTTCCGAGTTAGAGAACTGTGAGCTAACAAAGGAGTATTGTTTTAAACTGCTAAATGTGTGGTAATTTGCTATGCAACAATAGAAAACTAATGCAGCTATTTCAATTCATATATATATATTTAGGAGGTACCAGAGATTGAACCTAGGACCTCATACATGGGAAACAGGTGCTCAACCACTGAGCTATATCTGTTCCCAATGAGAGTTGGCTTTTTTGTTTGTTTGTTTTAGGAGGTACTGGGGATTGAACCCAGGACCTCGTACATGGGAAACAGGTGCTCAACCACTGAGCTATATCTGTTCCCAATGAGAGTTGGCTTTTTTGTTTGTTTTAGGAGGTACCAGGGATTGAACCCAGGACCTTGTACATGGGAAGCAGGCATTCAACCACTTGAGCTAATTCTGCTCCCTTTAAATTCATATTGAATAAGACTGTTCTTTCTCCAACTTCCCTTTGTCACATTTTCCTCTGTGTCAGGTGATGAGGAGTACCATGGGGATTTTGGAAATCTTACTATGGAGAACTTGAGTTAGGTATACATTTAGTTTGGATTTAGTTGGATATAATTTACATGGCTCCAAATCACTTCCATGTATACGTGTAGTCCATATAAGTTACGGGTGGGCTTCCTGGTAAGTCCAGAAATACCCGTATAATCCACTGTACTGGTTCACCTGACATCACGACATGGAAATGCATAGCCAGAGGTTAAAATGTGATGTTCCTATGGTGCCTGACACAGAAAGTCATGGAGGAGGGGCAAGGTTTGAAAGAAAAAGGACCAGAATCTAGTCCATAGAAATTGTTTCCAAATCATACAGAGCACATGTAAAAGAAACTTGGCAAAGGTTTTCCCAAATTTCACAATAATACTAAAAGTTTACATGACATTACCAATAACAACTTATGAAGCATACTATTGTCATATGAGGGAGAAATCAAAGAATATGCAGCCAATAGTTTAGGGGAAAGGTATAGAGTTTTGTCAGGCAAGTAATTCTCATTACCATGTTTTTTTTTTTTTTTTTACTGTATTTTATAATCTTTGTGGTGGTTGTCAGGTCAAACTTGCAAGTTATTGTGATATTTCTCATTTGAAAACATTTATTTCCATTATTAGATGTTGATTTGTAATTTTGTATTCCTTTTCCTGGAAAGTAATAAAAGTGAGTAAATGA
>PVKH010017221.1:0-15482 GCA_004027955.1 Chaetophractus vellerosus | reverse complement strand
AGGGTCAGGAAGTCCAAAATCAAGTCATCAGCAAAGATATGCATTCTCATTAAAGACCGTTACTTTTGGAGATGACTGGTTGCAAATGTGAGTCCTTATGTTTTCTATCACATGAAAATGCACATGGCAATGTCTTCTTTCTCTTCTGGGTTCCATTGACCTTCAGCTTCTGACTGTTCTCTTTGGCTTTCTCTATTTGTGTCTGAATTTCATTCTGCTTATAAGGGACTCCAGTAATCTGGATTAAAGCCTGATCTGGTTCAGTTGAGCCACAGGTTTTCTGAAGCATCACCTTGAAGAGACCTTATTTATAGTGAGTTCATGTCCATCAGAATGTGCACCAAGACCAAGGACATGTGCAAACAGGGGCACAAAATCCAATCCATCACACTGTGAGACAATAAACCTTTGTTGTGTATGTATAGGCCAAACAGTGTGGCATAGTATTTCTCATATCAGCTCTAACAAACTAAGACAATATATATATATTTGATATTTATGAACCTAAACTTTTACAGAAAATTGGAGAGGAATAATGTTAGGGGAGAAACACTTGAATGCCTTTTTTAGGTACTTGGACATGCACCTATATGACTGGAGTCATTCACATTTACACACTGAATAATACTAATTCTAGGCCCAGATGTAACTTCTTCTGGGGATACTGAGAAAATGATTTTCCCACTTTTGCCCTCCTATTTTTATTGTACATGAAGAGATACTTTACACCTAATACCCTTGTCAGAAGACAGCCAAGTAGCAGAGGGACCTCAAGGCAGAATTTTCCCACTTCACCAGTGTGGTTAGTGTCACTGAGGGAGTGATTATGCCTTGCAAAGGCCAGAAACATGGAAGACACTTAAGAAATATTTTTGAATAAATTCAAAAGATAACTTCTGCTATGATTGCTTATCATACAGCAATTTTTGGAGAGTATAGAAAGATCATGGAACACAATGAGAAGATGTTTTAAACCTTTAGCTAAGGTCATACAAAATATTCCTAAAATTTGCTGTTGTTTTTGTTCAGGGATTCCAAGAAACCTGAATTACAACAGAAAACAGTAGTTAAAATTAATCATTTTCTTGGAGGGTTATGGAAAATAAGGCAACAGATTTACTGTAGGGTCCTGGTGCTACAGGGAGTGTAAGTAAATATAGGAATGTTAGCATCTCCACCAATCAAGCTCTCCAGAGCGAGAAAGTAGACTGCCTTTTGTCTGCAGGTTCTGAGACAATATGGATATTCTTTTAGATGTAAGGTATCTAGAATATGTTTATGGTTCAAACATTTCCTCATGGGAAAATCATTTTGTGAAATTTCCAGCAACTGAAGATATTATATATCTGTATGTTTTGGGAAAAGGAAACAGATTCTTTCTACTGAGATTTGTATAGAGGACTGGATAAGCATAGTTCCTCAAATGCAGTGTCCTGAACAAACATTTCCTAGGACTGGGAAGAATAGAAAGGCCCTGACCTGAGAGTTTTCAGCAATATATTTCTTTCTGCTTCTGTGGCTTTTTGCAAGAGTTTTGTAAGGGAGAATAGGCAGGCACTTAAATAAAATTTGCATGAAATGAATAATATGAGCCTTCTGGAGAAAGAAAATAAACAGAACACACACAAATTAATATTTTAGAGCATGGTAAAGATATTAGGGCAAAAAGAAAAAGAACTGGAAAGAAATGATAAGGAAGAGGATGTTAAATATCTTATGTCCTGAATAAAAGATAATACTTTAAAAAATATGTATAGTGGTCATCATTTGGGTGAAAAGAAACCATGATATTAAAAATGCACATTGGTTGTAAGTTGACTTCAGACAGTAGAAATATTAAAATCTGAAAGAATCAAGGAAATTTGTAAGTGTTCCTTAACTAAGGATGATTAAGTACACCTACAACTCAAGGGGTTATTTTACCATGTTTGTTGACATTTTTATTTTTCATGACTGAGTAGGGTACAGCTCCTGGAATCTGGTGTGTACAGGTCAGGGATGTTACTAAGCATGATACAATGCAAGGAAACCTATCCACAACAAAGTGTCTTCAAGCCCAAAATATTTATAGTACTGAGGTTGAGAAAGCCAGAAACATGGCATTAAAGAAGAATTTTATAATAGTAAGGAGGAAGGATTTTCTCAAAAATATTGTCTTTTGATTTTTCCTTAAATCCTTTGATAATGAACAGATAGGACCATTGAGAGCTTTTATCTTTGCATGAGACCTCAGACCATCAGTGTTAGAATATCTGGAACATATTTCTTGGGTTGCAGAACCAGAGATGACTGCCAGAAGTGATAGTCTAATAAGGGATCTTCATTCTAGGGAATCTGACTAAGGGGATTCTTGATATGTGGAATTTGCAGCACTAAAACCAAGAAAGTCCCTGTCTTTTGAATTGGTGAATCTGAGATTATCATTCTGGGCCCAGGCTTGCCAGATTTAGCAAATAAAAATAGAAGATGCACAATTTAACTTGAACTTCAGATAAATAATGAAAACATTTAAAATCTGAGTATATTTCAGGTAATATTTGTGATATACTATATGAAAAACAAATCATTATCCATCTGAAAGTCAAATTTATTGGTTGTCTTATATTTAACTGACAACCTTACCTGGGGAAGCAATTTGAGGAATTTCACCATTCTTTCTGTATTAAGAATGCTTTTATCATAAATGTGTATAGAGTGTGGTGACACCTTAAGATTTTTATCCATCTTCCTAACAAGTAATAAAGATAAAGAATGCATATTCTAGGTGGCTTGAAGGGAGAGAAAATTGATGGGCCTAGAAAATCTATACACCTTTGTCAAAGTTTAATGCTTTTTCCCATACCTAATCCTGAATGGGAATGTGTCTCTAAACTCCATTCCTCTATGGTTCATCTTGACACAGTTCTTCAGAACCCCTCTGTGACTCTAAACACTCTAAACACTTTCATGGGAATAATTTCCATGTTTTTATAGTCTAAAGTTTGTCTTATATGTTTTAAAAGTATTAGCAAAATGAAGAATTTCAAAATTTAATATTTACAAAACAAAAAATGTTACTATATTGCTCTGTAATGAGACTGGCATAGAGAGTTGGCTCCTTGTCTGTTATTAGGGGGATAGAGTTGGAGTGTAGGGTGATTATCTAAAATCTTCATGTCATTGGGACAGTTATGGCTTCCTTGGGTTCCCTCTTGCTCACCGACAGAAAGAGGCAGTTTGATATTTTCTTTTTTTTCAGAAAACATAAGTCAATACTGACCTAGATGTCTGACTTATTTGGCCACAAAAAGGAATGATGAGAAAGTGCTAAACTGTACTTAAAGTCTGGCATTAAATAATAAAAAAGGACTATTTTTTCTACATATTGCAATATATATGTATATTATTACTATGTAGAAATTTGCTGTAATTACAGGCTTTACTTTAGGTGCTTTCACTTTTCATTAGTTTAGGTAAGAAAGAAATAGTTATTTCATGCACTCTCCAGAACTCATGAAGTTCAATGAGATGGGAATGTCTTACATGAGGATTTACTTACCTGTTACCATCCAAATTGTTTGATATAATATTTACTACACTTCTAAGCTTTTAAATTACATTTCAGAACATGAACAAAATAGTTTTGCAATTCTTGAGAAAATTCTATTTCTGAAGTTGTAGATATTCCTATCTTAGGTACTTAAGACCTATAATGATTATGAAAGGGGTCTATTTTCTCTCACTTTACACTCTACACATGGGGCAGTATAGCAGTTTGATATTATTTATGAACTCCAAAAACAGATATTGATTATGATTGTAAACTGGTCTGTTTCTCTTGAACCCTTTCATTGTATTAGATTCAGCTGAGATGTCTGATTAAATTATGTTAACTGTAGGGCTTTGATTCCACCACATCATTAGAGTGAGACTCAGTGTTGAGTCCCACTCCTTTTGGTGGGCTGATAAAACAGACTCTCACACAGAAGTAGACACATGGAGACATAGATACACATAAAAAACATGGCAGAGGAGAGAACTTAGTTTTGATGCTGGAACCCCTGGGAAGAGAGATGAGCCTGATATTTTACAGCTGACCTTGTGAAGAGAATAGAGCAGCTGAGCCTAGAAAGAAGTGAGCCCCAGAAAGAGAGATGAGTCCTACGCCAGCCTATAGCTGAAATGAGAAGAAACTGGGCCCAAGGAGACTTAAGAGAAAAGAGGAAGGCTGAACTGTTGCAGATATTGGCAGTCAACTCATTTCAACAAGTTTCAACAGGCTTTAGGTGAGAAAGTACTTCTTATGGTACCTTGAGTTGGACTCTTTAGGGTCTGGTAACTGTAAGCTTCTATACCAAATAAATATCCTTTATACAAACCAACAGATTTCTGGTACTTTGCATCAGCACCCCTTTTGGCTGACTAATACAGACAATTAACCATGCTTCACATATCCATCATTCTCCTTAATATGTTTTTTCAAGACTGATTTTCAGATTCTGTCTAAAGGATAGATGTTTCTGGCAGAGAAATATATCACTGCTGGGGCCACATTTGCCCTCCAGGACCTCTCAGATTACCCATAACTGTAAGTCTCTCTCTTCTTGGAATTTCTGGCCACTCACAGTGTTACTCTTGTTGGAAATATTGGAATTACTATGATCATCAGAATTAAAACCTATACTACACATCCTCATGTACTTTTTCCTTAGGCATCTCTAATTTGTGGGTTTCCACTATTCCTTCATAACTGCCCCCAAAATGCTGATAAGCCTACTTGTACAAAACAGATCCAATTCATTTTTAGGATGTGTAGTACAATTCTTTTTCTTTTATATCTTTTGGTAATGGAGTCTTTTGTATTAGCTGTGATGGTTTATGGCCACTTTGTGGCTATTTGCAACCCTGAGCACTATACAGATGTCATGTCAACTAAACTCTGTTCCATACTGATGATTGGATCATAAATCCAATACAATGGGGAGTAGCATGTTCCTTGAGACTCACATGTTCTGCTTTTAGATGATCCTCTCATGTTTTTGACACAGTAAAGCACTTCTGTGAGTTCTCCTTGCTGCTCTCTCTCTCATGTTCTGATACTTTTCTGAACCAGTTGCTGCTTTTCAACTTTGCTACCTTTAATGAGGTGAGCACATATTAATCAATCTCTCCTCTTATGTGTTCATCATTGTCACAATCCTGTAGAAGCATTTGTCCAGTGGGTGCCACAAAGTCTGCTCCACCTGTGTCTCACACTTGACTACCATCACCATATTCCATCACACATTTCTCTTCCTCTGATGTGTCCTCAACCCCAATGTATCCAGCTCAAAGTGGTCTCTGTGTTTACATATTGGTGGTCCTTATGTTGAGTCCTCTAAACTACAGTCTGAGAAAGAGAGATGTCAACAACACAGAATAATAGTGTGCAGTGATTATTTTCCATATGGAATCCAAACATCTTCAAATTTGTTTTTCAGTTATTGCATAGCCCTTCTTGGAACTTAACCATTTCAATCACATTGCTAGAAGACAAAAGGGCTCAGTACCTATTTTATTTTTACTTTTAAATTGATGAAAATTCTGAGAAAATTTCACATTAAACATAAATAAGCTTAGTTTGCAGAGTATAAATTACTAAGAGGTAGCATAAGGGCTGAGAAGAGGTAGCTGATGTTTAATGTGTGTAGAAGTTTTACTAAGGTTGATTGTAAATGTGTGGAAATGGATAGAGTAGATGGTAGCACATTATAATGAGTATTTCATTGCTGATGTATAAAGGTGACAGTGGCTGAAAGTGGTAGTCTGGGGACATAAATGTAAATTTAAAGAAAGATAGAGGATAATCTATGAACTGTGTAACATAGAGAAATGGTGGTAGATGAAGTTTGTGATTAATAGTACAAATACAAGAATTCTTCCTATGAACTAGGTCAAATGTACCTCAATAATACAAGAGGTGTAGAATATGATGCATGAGGGAAGTATAACTAATGTAACTTATGGTCTATAGTTATCAGTAATAATAAAATTTTTCACAGCAATGGCAAAGATGGTGCTATATCAAAGCAAAGGTTCAACAACAGGGAGATATGTTGGGGTATGGGATTTTTCCTCTTGGAGCTATGAAAACTCTCTAAATTTGACTGGGGTGGTAACAGCACAACTCTATGATGAAACTGAGAGTAAATGAGTGAATATACAAGGCATGGGAATGTATGACACAGTGAAACTGGTGGTGGATGATGGACTGTGATTAACTGCAAAAATATGAGAATGTTCTCTCATGACCTATAACAAAAAATACAATACTAATATGTGGAGTTCATAATAGGATTGCTAGTAGGAAAAATACACCATATTTAAATTATGGGCTATAGTTAACAGTAATATTTTGAAGATGTTCTTTCAACATTTGTAACAAATGTTCCATAATAATGCAGGATGTTGGCAGTGGGAAGATGTATGGGAATCCTGTGTGCTATGCATGACTGTTTTTTAAACTCACAACATTTATAAGAAAATGAAGGCTTATAGGAATATTGCATATTTTATTCTTTAAAACATACTATATACCAGAGAAACAACCAAATTTCCTTGTCAGGTATCCTGTTGTACTCTGAAGCTTCTCTGAATGTACATGAGAAGAACTTTACATGAGAAACAAGGCAAGCAAATAATTCAAGTTCTACCTGTCAATTAACATAACCCTGGTCAGAAGGTGAAGATGCAATATGGTCAGATATCCTGACAGACAGGGTCTTTTGAACATCTTGAAAGCTGTATATCTATAAACTCATATGGGATATAAAAAGATATCCTGTTGTCTTTGGTTTAGTTTCTGAATAGATAGAGGCCCACACAGTAGCTAACAAAATATTAAACATTCCTCCTGGGAAAGTCATGCTACTTTCATGAATATGATAACATAATTTTCTGGATTATATGACACTCGTCTACTAATAGAAAACAGGCCATTAACCAAGCCCTCGGTCTTAAGTGTTGCCCTTATGAACCTTATTCCTGTAAGAATGAAAATAAGACTAAGTAAAATTAATACCTAAGAATTGCCTCCTGAAAACCTTCTTGTAACTCAAATGTGGCCTCTCTCTAAGCCAAACTCTGCAAATAATCTCTTTACTCTTTCCCACAACATGGGTCATGACTCTTGGGGATGAGTTCCCCTGGCACCAAGGGATTATTATCATTCAAAAATCACTGATGAATATGGAAAAAGACTTTGGCCAAAAGGGAGAAATATGAAATAAAATAGAGTTTTTATGACTAAAAGATTTCAAAATGAGTTGGGAAGTCATGCCAGAGGTTATGCTTATGGATATTTCAGCCAGACTGTCAACAACTGACACAGTAAACAAAGCCTCAAACAAAAGTATTCCTGAGGGACCTAGGGACATCCAGACACCATAGGAAAGCCACACACCCTCATGAAATCATCACCCCATAAGTGGGAATAGAGATAAATCTATTTCCCCAATAGACCATAGTTCTATTCATTTGCAAATTCCTTAATCATGATTCTTCTACTCTTTTATCTGAACCTATAATTTTCAAATTATCTGTTAATTATATTTCTCAGAGACTTAAAGTGTATGGAATGTCCTATGCTGGTTGATCCCTGAAACCTAGCAGCTATGCAGTCAACACCTACTCTTTAGTTCTTCTGGTCTGCCATGGACAACTAACAAAATGATGAGGATGGACCAACTTCATCCCAAAAATAAAGAGTATCTTCAACTGCAAGCAAAAGAACTCCCTTTCTTTGCCCTTTAATACCTACAACCCTTCTCAGCCTGAAGCAGACATCAAACCCTTCAAGATTGAGTAATAAATAAAAATGGGGGGGGGAGATAATCACTGACCTAAGCAAATTTATTGTTATTGTAGTTATAATCTTTTGTTTATTAAGTAACTTGTAACATTGATATAAATAATAATTTTAATTTAAAAACATAAATGGGAATGGAAACTCTGCTGAATATTGAGTTGGCATAGCAAAGTCATTCAACTCTTTCAACTCAACAATTTCTCACATTGGTTTTACAGAAAAATTATTTTTAAGAATCATTAAACTAAATTAATTTCTTTCAATTTTGCTGACAGTCCAAATTTCAGAAATGACCTGTCTTTTATAAAGATTTGTTATTTATTGTGGTTTAAATATGGCCCAGATTTTCCACTCCTTTCTGTATCCCTGACCTTTGCCAATGTGACTTTGCAGCTCTTCACATCAAGTAATGGATTTTATTTCTCCACTCCTTGAACATAAGATGCTCATGGAATAATCTTTGTTTAAGACAAGGGACATTGTGCCAGTACCAAATATTTGAGAGGCCTTGTGGCTTTTCACACTCTCTTGTAATCCTGTAAACCTGGCATGTGAAAAACCATGGAAAAAACTAAGAGAAATAGACTCATAGTCCAGTCGCCCTTTCCCCACATCATACCAGCTGGCAACTAGCCAATCACTACACTTAAGAGTTAAGCTCCCTTAACTGCCAGCTGGTATCATGAACATGAGCAAGTCAAGCGAAGACCACCAAACCTGGGTCATATTAGCACAACACAGCTGACTCCTGAAATAGTAAGTGGTTGTTGTTTTTAGTGAACATGTTTTAGAGTGAATGCATTTTAGAGTGGTTTGTTATGCAGACATCCAAATCACTCACTTTCTCTAGTTTTGGAAAGGATACCAAAAAGAATTTTCCAAGATTTATCATACAGAAATTAAGAACATCTGTTATTTTTCAACATGAAGGCAACTTGCTTTAAAAAAATGCCAAAAAAAACAATATAGAAAGTATCAAAATACTTTTGATTTCATTGAAACATGCAAACATAATGTACTAGCATTGTGTTTTCTTATGTGGTTTTAGTATATTTTCATCAAAAAAAGCATGGAGTTTCACATTTAGATTACTCAATTTATGAATGATGAACATGAAATCAATTCCACTCAGATTTCTTTTTAATTTGAATCAATCTTTGAAAACACATCAAAGCTCCTTCAACCTAAAATAAATAGATAGGCAAGACAGCTTGGTGTGAGTGTCATCCATCAAGACAATGAGTTTTAGGGATTTTCTTATTGCTTTGCTCAAATAGGATTCTCTCCTTCAGTAAGGATGCTCCCTGAGGCAAAGTTTGTGGGGTGCACTAAGAATAAAAAAGAAAAGCTGTTAAATATTATCATCACTCTACTTTATATACTGATTTCAAAACATCACTATGTAAGTGTTTCTCTTTCTAATGCCATTCATTTTTCCATGGAAAGTGTCTTAGTTCCCCTGATGTTACAAAAAATGATAAAAAAATCATTTGGCTTAAACAACAGGGATGTATTGGCTCATGGTTTTGAGGCTACATGAAGTCCAAAATCAAGATGTCAGCAAGGCAATGATGTCTACACGAAGATGGTGGCATTCTGGGTCTGGTGAATGGCAATCCTTGGTACTTGTCTTTTCTGTTTCATTTTTCTTCTGTGTCCAATTTCCTTTTCTTATAAGACCTTCAACCATATTGGATTATGGTCCACCCTCATTCAGTTTGTTATTACTTTGATTAATAACAACGTCTAAGGTGATCTAGTCAGGGTTCTCTGGGGAAACAGAATCAACACAAGATATCTGTTAAAAATATAAAATTTTATAAGAGTCTCTCATGTGACTGTGGGGATACACAAGTCCAGGTTCTGCCGGCAGGGTGCAAGCCAGGGGCTCTGATGAAAGACTGATGAAGGGTCCTCGATGAGTTCATGGGAGAAGTTCACTGTCAAATGACGAGCTGGGAAATTCTCTCTGAATGTTGAAATCAGTTCCCTTTTATGGCAATTAACTGAATGGATAAAAGCATCATCCACTCTTGATCCAATCTCGCTGATTGATGCAGATGCAATCAGCCATCCATGCAGTAAACTCAATTAGCCCAGTGCGTGCTGGACCCAACAGCTGGGCACAATTACCTGGCTGAGTTGACACATTAGCCTAACTATCACAAAGGTCATGTTTACAAATGGATTCATTCCCACAGGTCCAGGGGTTGGGATTTGGGATGTAAGCATGCCTCTTTGGGGGGAGAGGATTCAATCTCCAACAGAATAAAATATTAGAACTCTTTCAAGAAATGAGAAATCATACCATGATTAAGGGTGCTGTGATTTAAAAATAAAGTTCAGGTTAACAACATTTCAAGTTATCATTTTTTTTGAGTTTATATGATTATTTTTGTTTTGTTTTTTTTTCTTATGGGGCAACTCATCATGGTAGTATGTGAATGGTTAAGAAGAACATCTTGATTTTGTAACATGAGAGAAGAATTGTAAAGTGTGCTAGGAGGGATAGGAGAACCAAAAACACTCCCAACCTAAGGGCATTCTCAGATTAATTTTATGGAAATACATATAGTTTTATTAAGAATTTGGATGTAGATTCACCTATAGCTAATTATATCTGTGAAATTTTTGAAATCTTTGGAATATCCAGGATAAACCAAACTCTGGTGTGAACACTTTTAGATTAGATAGAATATGTAGTCAACAAAGGACTAAACCTGGGAAAGATCTTTGAGGCATTACCATTTAATGGCCTCCAGTATTGAAAATGCTCACTAGGAAGTATCCCATTCCAGAATCCTTCTGTCCCTCTGCTCTTCATGTAGCTATATGGGTGGTGTAAACCAGAAAGCATCATGTGGCCTCTTCCTACCAGTGACTTCTAGTGTGATTCTGGGCAAGTCACATTTACCTGTGCCTCTTTTATTTATTCTTATAAATATGAAGTGGGTTAATTCTTCTATTTAGAACAGAACTTAGCACATAGAAAATGCTCAGTAATATGAGCAAATATTATTCTAATCACTATTATTATTCCATATAAAGAAAGCTTATTACTCAGAAACCTTTTCTCACATTTGTTAGAACACTGGTGTGACTTCAGACACTATGTTCTTCAGGAAATTAGGAACTTTTGAATATGGATGGACAATGTTGGAAGACACGTTTATATATTTCATAACAGCAATGTGAATACTGGCTCATAGAGGCAATGCTCACACACAACATAAAATGCTCTGCAATTCATCATGAATTCTGGAAGAAGTTGTATTGTATTACAATACAACATCAATTGGAATAGTTCCCTCCCTTTGTTTATGTTGCATAGCCATCAATAATTGTTTCAGTCCCAAGATAGGGTATTTTTCTTGATGTCTTGTTGCTATCCCACAGAGAAAAATGATGATTTCAGAAAGCTTAAGGAACATGGGCCTGAGGGACATGCAATGACATGCTGCAATGACAGATATAGGTCATTTTATATCATCATATACCATGCAGAACTGTGTGGGAGAGAATGTGGTCTACAATGTGAATTCTGGTCCATGCTTAATGGCAAAGCCCCAGGATGTGTTTATCAATTAATGTGCACACTTATGAAGGATGTTTATGTGGGAGGGTGTGGGAGGTGTAGGAGGTGAGGCATATGGGAATCGCTATATTTTTTGGGTAACATTTATGTAATCTAAGTATCTTTTTAAAAAATTTTAAAAAATATTTTTATTTCTATATATGTATAAAGCCTGTAACATTTTCCACCACTGCATCTTCAGAAACAGTGGAAACAATGTTTGTCCCACAGATTGGTTGTTTGGAGTAAATTCTGCTTTTTTGAGAATGGATATGAGTGATATGTGGAGAGAGCTGGACAATTGTTTTCATTTTTCTCCTTATTGGGTTAATTAAATATAGTCATATGTAGGAGAAAAGAAAATTGTAAAGGAGTTGAATTAGAAATTTTACTTACAAATCTCTGTTTCAGCTGTTTTTTAGTGTTTTAAGAAAAAAACATGTTCTTAAGAATTTCTTCATGAAAATATTTTTCTTTTTGAGTATTATAAAATATGCTAGAGAGGTAATGGAAACAATTTAATCTTCAGAACAAATATCCTGTAATTGACATTAGTATGAGAAGGAAAACAGTATAAACAAAATGGAAAAATGCATTATTTCTCTTTTTTTCAATCATTTACCCTAACTCCAACCATGGAACCTAGAAGAGATACATGGAGATTCACCTATCAGCCACCTAGATGCTGATGGTGAAGGTGGCAATAAGAGATACTCAGGAGTGTTCATGGACAGACCCAAGCATGTGAACAACCTCTGAAGTAGAAAAGAGAAGAATCATTTTGGTCTTGTGAAGCACATTTTGAAATGCCTTTTGATGTCAGGGCTTCTCAAACGTATTACCATATTGAAATTTTGTTCCAGATAATTCTTTGTTGTAGGGCTGTTGCCTTGTACATACAGTGTAGGATGTTTAGCTGCCTCCTTGGCCCCTATCCACTAGATTCCAGTAGTAATTCACATAATTGTCATAACCAGAAATGTCTCCAGATGTTGCCAATGAACTATTGAGGAGTACAGTAATCCTTAGTGGGAACCACTGCTTCACAAGTTTGCAACATCTGATTTTTAACCTTTAGTCCCATAAACAGGAAAAGGTTTTCAATATTATGTACTACTTTGAACTCAAGGAGAGTAAATGACTCAATTTCCTAAGTCAGTGAATAGAGAAAACCATGTCATCTGTTCCTTGTTTTCAAGCAGGGATTTCTATATGCTTGTATTCTTGACCTATTCTAAATCAGTTAAGGAATGGAGGAAATAATTTGTTGTGTTGGCTTCTAGACCAGATTCTCTTCTGCCCATAATAATCCAGTGGATTCATCTATAGTCATATGATCAGGGTCAGGAGGAGAGAGTCCTTATTTTCTACTTGTATTTGCTATTTTCTAGGACTTAAAGGTATCTTCTTCCGATTAAAAAAAATGCTACTGTCTTTCCCAACTATACCCCATAAATACTTATATTTTGTGAAAATTCAGACATTTACATAGTCCCCTTTAAAAGAATGGAGATTAAATATTTCTATTTCAAAGATGTTATGAGGATTCAATAAACAGTGCAACTTATAAAGGCCTGCATAAAATTCTACCTTCTTAACAAGGCTTACTATTTTTTAACTTACAATGTTATCAAGTCATTTTTCAAATCATCAAAATTCATCAAATTATCATTTAATAGCTGCATAGTTTTTCATCATTGTTAGCCATCACAATCATATATATGTGAAATAGTTTTGACAAGTTCCCTCTTATTTAACACTTAACTTACTTCTAATACTTAATATCATAAATAATGCTGCAATACATCAGTAGGCATTTTTGTTAATAATTGTTATTCACATATTTGACCAATTCTTGCAATAAATTGTAAGTGGTTAAATTAATTTATCAAAAATATCTTTTAAGGGCTTTGGGGTCATAGTTACAAGAAATTACATAGTTACAGGTAGATATATAAGACTGTCCAATTCACTAAACAATGAAGAGAAGAATGAACAGAGTAACTATGCTAATGTTTTTGAGAAAATGGGGGCCGGCTCGATAGCCCAGTGGATAGGGCGCTGGCATACCACATGGGAGGCCCTGGGTTCGATTCCCGGGGACCTCTCCTAGCAGGCAGACCGCCTTGAGAATGGCAAGCCGCCATGGGTGGGCCAGAGCCGCCGTGGGCAGGGCAAGAAGCTGCCACGGACATGGCAAGAGCCGCCACGGGCAGGGCAGGTCGCCCACGGATGGAGCGCAGCCAGCCACCTGCAAACTGAAAGCCAGCCGTGATCGGATGCAGAGACCGCCCACAAGCGGGGAAAGCCGCGCCTGCGCAGTGACCACTCTCGGCGAGTCGCCGCAGCGGGGGGAAGGGGAGATATGTAATAAAATAAATAATAAATCTTTAAAAAAAAAAAAAAAGAGAAAATGCTATTGTATAGTATCACAACTATTTTCTACATCTACAGATGCCAATGCCAAATGAAAACATGGGGGATAGCAATCTTAAATAAATATTCTATCACTTCCATGGGGGAAAATGGATTTGAAATCATGGAGCAATAAAGCTAATTAAATAGTAATTTAATTTATTTTTAATGATTCAATGTCTCTAAAGTGTGGAAGATGGGGCCAGCTGTATAGCCCAGTTGGTAGGGTGCTGGTTTACCACATGGAAGGCCCCAGGTTCAGTCCCTGGGCCTCCTCAAATGGGCAGACCACCTTGAGAAGACAAGCCAATGTGGGTGGGGCATGCCGCCATTGGTGGGGCATGCTGCCATGGGCAAAGGCAAGCCCCTGTGGGCTGGCAAAAAGGCAAGCCCCTGTGGGTAAAGGCAAGCCCCAGTGAGCAAGGGCAAGCCCCCACAAGCAGGTGGGCTACCACACCAGTGAGCTGGCTTGGCAGGTCACCCCAGCTGGGGGAGACAAGCAGACACAGAAGAACACAGAGAAAAATGAACACAGCAAGATCAAGCAAAAGGGGATGGGGGATGTATAATAATAATTAAAAAAAAAGTGTGGAAGTTGAATGTAAAGAATCATATATGATTTGGTAGATGTCAGTAATTTTAATGTTTCTGTGTAATCTGTGAAACAAGCAGTAAGTCTTATGCATTGGTATTCTACTGTTTCTGAACTCCTTCTAAATTTGACAAAAGTAATGTCCTGTATCTTTTTTCCAAAATTAACTTACAAAATTCTTATCATGTTTATTTTTAGGAGAGAGAAAAAACTCAATTTTTGATTTTTAATGAAAATGAATTTTAGTTTAGTTTTTTTTCCAACCCCAAATGAAGTGGTGACATGGACAAGGGAACCTGCAGCTCTGTGACAGGGTTCATTCTCGTGGGATTGTCAGACCTCCCTGAGCTGCGTGTCTTCCTCTTCCTGGTCTTCCTTCTTATCTATGGAGTCACAGGTATGGGCAACCTGGGCATGATCACAGTGATCCAAGCCAGCTCTCAGCTGCACACCTCCATGTACTTTTTCCTGAGCTACTTGTCTTTGTGGATTTCTGCTCCTCCACCACCATTGTACAAAAGATGCTGGCCAATATCTTAGACAAGGGAAAAGCTATTTCCTTCCTGGCATGCACTGTACAAATCTACTTGATTTGCACATGTGTTGTCATGGAGGTCATCCTGCTGGCCTTGATGGCCAATGACTGCTTTGTGACCATCTGTTACCCACTGCTGTACATGGTGATAATGTCCCAGAAGCTCTGTTTGGGCCTGGTGTCTGCCTGTTATTTCTGTGTGACAGTGTCTTCTCTGATTCACATGTGATTAGCTCTTGAGATTCCACTCTATAGATCAAATGTGATTAACCACTTTTTCTGTGATTTACCCCCTCTCTTATCACTTGTCTGCTCTGATATGTTTTTTTTTTTTTTCTTTTTTCAAAAAGGTAAGTTTATTAGTTTAACATAGAACCCTCTTTCAATCTCAATACTGCTCACTTGCAATATATGAACATGACAAATTCGGCTCCATCAGGACAAAGATAAATGTCTAATTAAGTGGGGCTTTGATCTACCCCAGTTCGCAGCTCGTGTTCCTCGCGGCTTTGCCGTATTTGTCATTTAAAGGTTGTATTCA
>PVKH010017220.1:0-15482 GCA_004027955.1 Chaetophractus vellerosus | reverse complement strand
ATATTGTAGCCGCAGGGTTATAGGAAAAAGTAAGTATACAAGATGGTGAGCTTCATATTTGTTCATCTATGCCTCATGTAAAGCAGGGACCTGCAACTCAGTAATATTTCTGGGAAACAGGGGTCAAGAAATTTGTCCGAGATTTAGAGTTATGTGCTGATTGCGGTTAAGAAAGGACAAAAGGATCATTGGCTCATTTAGGGATGTATTATCGATTGGATTAGGCTACACTGGACCATTAACAGTTGACAAAACAAACAGATAAATAATTGAAGAAAATAGCCAGGTTCAAGGAAGAACCTGTTATAGTAGGCTCTCCAGCTGGTGAGGACCTTTTCCCCTTCATCAGAGCCTCTTCTTTGCTATTGACTTTATAATAAGAAGAGGCACAGAAAATGAATTAAATATTGAAAATGTTAGAAAGACTTCTGGTGTTGCTACTTTCTCCCAAATGAGAACTCTGTCAATCCTTTTGGAGTTATTTCTTGAGTTGAATAAAGTGAATGGTCTGGAATTACAGATAAAAAGAAAAGAATTGATAGCATGCTTTCTGCAAACAAGTAAGTTTATTGAATTTGCAAAAATCTTCTACCTCTTACTGATGTGTTTGTAGCCTGTGTAATTAAAATAATATTACATGCATTCAAGCAGCCTCAGTTACTCTTTAGGACACAATGGTTATATGTATGTAACTCCAAAGGAGCATGATAAAAAAGTTATCAATATACAACTTTTTTCTCCTAATGATAAAGTAATTGAATAATAATGGCTTGCTTTTCTAAATGTGTATATCCTATATGAGGAAAAATAAATCCAAACTTGATGAAACAGAGTAAATTTTATTTAAGAAAGAGGGATTAAATAGAAGGGACAGGTGAGCCATGTGCAGGGAAGACATAATTGAGTCCAACTTGGTCACTCTTAGGAGCACAAACCCCAAAGTAGGGACCACTGGCAAAGCACCAAACTCCAGAGCTATCTACCCTGACCATAGGACCTGGGTATCTCCAGAGCCATGAGGAGGCCCAGTATTTGGGGTAGTATCCACTTTGGCAGTCTATGAGATCCTGCTGAGATGTGCATAACTGTTACCTCTGGAATGTCCTCCCAACTCACTTTAAAATCTCTTAGCCATATAAAATCATTTGTCATTATCTTTCCCCCCTTTTATTTGAGGTCTTTTTACAGTTGCATTGCTAGTTGGTGCTTGGTAGCAATCCCTCAGTGCCAAGAAGGCTCATTCCCAAGAATAATGTCCCATGCTGGGGGGAAGGTAATGCATTCATATGCTGAGTTTGGTTTAGAGAGAGGTCAAATTTGAGCGACAAGGAGGCACTCAGGAGGCAACCCTTAGGCACCCCATAACGGTAGGCTAAATTTCAATTTCAAGAGCAAAGGCTCATAAGCCTAGTCATCAATATCAAAGACCCATCAGTGGATCATCCTCCTTTGCCAGTCACTGCCCCTGCACTTGGGGGACTGTTGCTGCTCCCTTAGAGAATGTGGTAGAGCACTCCAAGATGGGAATTCAGTATTCTCTTGGTTATTGTGTGTGTCTCCACCCACTGTGACAATGTCCAGTGAACATTTGAACATTTTTACATACCTTATATGTGTGCTCAGGTTAACTTCCTCACATGCATCCCCCATCCCTGACACCACATAAGAACCATCATCCCCACCACAGTTGTAAACCTTCTGTGATCCAAAGCTTCTTCAAAAATGAAGCCATTACAATAGCCACGTACAATTCATAGGAAAATGAAACAATAATGATAACTTTAAATATAAGACATAAAATATATAAAAATTAAAAATAAATTTATAAGATTGGGATATTTAAAAAATGAGAAATATTAGTTCTTTTGACATTTTACCTTTCATCACCGCAATATCTGGTATCTTGTCTGTACTGTGGCACCTTCTTCCACTCATTCCCAGTGTCTCGCTATTTTTCATTTTGTTTTCAAAGAAGTTTTAGGTCATAGCAAAATCACACAGAATATAGGAGACTCTCATATACCCAACATCCTTCCCCTTTCCTCCCCCTCCCCATATTAATATATTTTTATATGTGGATGGTACCTTTGTTATAACTGATATACAAATAGTGAAACATAGCTACTAAACATTGTCAATGGTTAACACTGTGGTTTATATTTTAGACCGTACACTTATATAAATTTTGTTGAAATTTACCATGTCCTGTGTCCATCACTGCAAAATCATGCAGAGCACTTCCATTGTCCACTAAATACCCCCTGTTTGATCTATTCTATTCTTCTCTCCCACTCCTCCTGCGTCCCACGGTGACTCCCTGGCTTCACTCCTTGAATGACAAGATTCATAGTTACATGCAACAAGACTGAGGTCTTGACACACTGGTTTGTCCTCCCCTATTAGGAACCACCCATGCTCTCGAGAGACTCCCAGCTGTCTATTTCTTAACATATCAGTCCTCCCAAGGATGGGAGTCCAATTCCTTCCTGCTCAGTGGGAACACCCAATGATACAACACATTATGACAGAATGATCACTCACACACTCCCTAGAAGCCTGTTCCAAGTGCACTCTGTCCCTAATGCCCCCCATCCAACACCGTAAAACAGTAACCCTTCCTTGTCATATTGCCATAAGAGCATTCCCAACTTTGTACTTGCAACCACATACCCACAAAGCCCATGTTCACCTGGTCCCTTTCCCAACCCTCCCCCCAGTATCCTGGACCTTCCAACCCACCCTTCCCAATTTACCCTTGTGTCAACCCTGCACCACCCAACCCAATAATATCACTACTCTCCTGTCATATCCCTTCAAAACACAACTACACACTTTCACCTTACCATAGGTTACATCCATATGGGTGTTGGCTCACATCCTTCTTCTCCCTTTCTATTTCTTATAAACCTATCTTCCAGACAATAGCTCTCTGAAACTGCTCAATTTCCTCAATTCCCATAACTGAGGTCATGTACTGTTCATCCTTCAATGCCTGGCTTGCTTCACTCAGCATAAGATCATCAAGATTCATCCATGTTACCCAGTGTGTTAGCACTTTATTCCTTCTTATAGCTGAGTAATATTCCATTGTATGTATATACCACATTTTGTTTATTTATTCATCTGTTGATGGGTACCTGGGTCGATTCCAACTTTTAGCAATAGTGAATAATGACACTATGAACATTGGTGTGCATATATCTGTTCGTGTCTTTGTTTTCAATACTTCTGGTTATATACCCAGCAGTGGAATTACTGGATCATATGGAAGTTCTATAGTTAGTTCATTGAGGAACTGCTAAACTATACTTGGTGCTGGAGTTTGTAGGTGTATGTCCAGAGACTCGAGTCTTTGGGCTGTCTATTTGCCACTTGGGCCTGGAACCTCGGTGGAGTTGCTAGACCTACTCTACTGCTCACTGGACTCACCCAGGACAAGTGGCAAGGAAATGATGGATAACGGCTATCCCAGGAACAGAGAGAGTCTGCAGCTGCAGGCAGGATAGTCCCACCCATCTTTCCCAAGGGATATATGTCCCCTCTCAATTGGAAGTGAAGTGGACATCACCATCACAGAATCCTCAGGATTGGGGAAAGAACTATAGACTAGAGTGGATTTACTGGTATTCTACTATAGACATTTATGATTCTAACAATGGAAGAAATTACAACATTGATGTGAAGCCAGTGGCCACTGGAGGCTCTGGGGGCAGAGAGAGGGTAAAACAGTTGTAATACAGGGGCTTGTTGGGACTTGGGAATCATCCTGGGTGATGTTGCAATGACAGATATAGGCCATTTTATATCATCTCACAACATGCAGAACTGTGTGTGAGAGAGTGTAGACTACAATATGAACTCTGGTCCATGCTTAATGGCAAAGCCCCAGGATGTGTTTATCAGTTGCAATGAATGTGCCACACTAATGAAGGATGTTCATGTGGGAGGGTGTGGGAGCTGTTGGGAGTGGGAATCCCTATATCTTTTGTGTAACATTTATGTAATCTAAGTATCTTTTTATTTTTTATTTTTTATTTTATTTTTTATTATATTTTATTTTATTTTTTTAAAGATTTATTTATTTTATTACATAGCTCCCCTTTCCCCCTGCTGTGGTGATGCGCTGAGACTGGTCACTGCGCAGGCGTGGCTTTCCCCGCTTGTGGGTGGCTTCTGCTTCCATTCACAGGAGGCTTTCAGTTCGTGGGTGGCTGGCTGCGCTCCATTCACGGGCGGCCTGCCCTGCCCGTAGTGGCTTTTTTGCCCTGTCCATGGCAGCTTTTTTGCCCTGCCCATGGTGGCTCTGGCCCACCCATGGTGGCTTGCCATTCTTAAGGCAGTCTGCCTGCTAGGAGAAGTCCCCGGGAACCAAACCCGGGGCCTCCCATGTGGTATGCCAGCACCCTATCCACTGGGCTATCGAGCCGGCCCCCTAAGTATCTTTTTCAAGTTTTAAAAAAAACACTGAAAAACAAAAAAGAAAGACAAATATTTTCTGATTTCGAGTGATTAAATTTTATGGATATATTAAAAATTAATTTGATCACAATCTATATGAAAGAAAGTTTTACTTGGAAACTAAAATATAATGAGTTCTATGAAGTATAAGGAGAGCAAAATCATGAGACAGCAGATCTTTTTAAAAATAACAAAATATAATGATGTAAGCTTTACTTTTCAGATATAATAAAGCAATACATTTGTTAAACAACAAAATATTGGTGATATTTGACTTTTCTGACCAACAGCAAAAGGAAAATTCCATGTATTTCAATATAATATGTTTGTTCATGTTTCTGGACTAGCCAAAGTGATTCATAGATAAGAATAGACAGTTTTCTGAAAAGGATCATATTTACAAACATACTTTTATAAAGTTAAAGGCAACATTGCAAATGATTTGGAAAAATTGATAATTAATACAAAGTTATTGGGATAACTGAACATTTGTGGAAAAGATGGACTTGTAAGAAATTTTATTATTTTATAATAATGTAGTAAGAAGTCAGTCCCCATCATGACACAACACAGAACCGTACTCAAGTATATAATAAAATTGAAATTAAAGTTACCTATTAATATTTTAATGTTTTTAATTAAATCAATTTTAGGTTTACAGAAATATCATGCAGATACTACAGAATTCTCATGTAACACCCTAAATTAAATATTGTTTTCCCTGTTATTCACATTTTGCATTGGTGTGGCACATTTGTTATTACTGATAAAACAACATTATTATCATTATATTATTAACTAGTTCTGTGCTTTTAAAAATTCTGCTATCATATATATAACCTAAAATTTCCTATTTTATCCACTTTCAATTCAGTGGTCTTAATTGCATTTACAATGTTTTGTCAACATCAACAACATTCATTATAAAAACTCTTCCATTAACCTAAAGAGAAAGTCTATAACAATTAACCATAAATCTCCATTCCACACCTCCAACCAGCCCCTGTTAAACTGGATTCTAGTTTATGACTTTATGAATATTCATATTCTAATTATTTTGTATCAGTGAAATCATACAATATTCATCCTTCTCTTTCTGGTTTATTTTATCAAATATGATGTCTTCAAGGCTCATCCATGTTTTTCCTTGCCCATTTATTAATACAGTTTATTAAATTATATTAATAAAACAATAATAATAAAATCCCCAAACCACCACCAAAATTAAAAGATGAGTTACAAACTGAGAACATGCTTTACAACTGAAATTATACCTGTGGTAGCAGGCAACCCACCCTCCCAAGGTTCCCATCTTGCTGTTATTTAATCAAATATGATTAATCTAGGAAATATTGAGTAGGGATTTTACATACATAATTAGAGGCCCAAATCAGTCAATTTTAAGATAGTGAGTTTATCTGGATGGGTCATACTAGTTTCTTCATGTTGCTTGTTCTGCTAAATAAAGATGAACAATAATGGAAGCTTAATATCATAAAGTTTATTAAATGCAAAGCAGATGGTAAAAAATTAATACATATTTAATTCAAAATAGTACATAGAAATAGCTTCTTATTAGTAATTAATACATGTGGCCTGTGAGCTACAAACGGGTCCTACTGTTGTGGAAATTTACAAGCTGCTAAATAGTTAATAAGAAATTAAGTAATGATAAATGTATATACAAACTCACCAAACCAGGGGAAACATCAACATCTGGCTCACAGCTGGGAAGTCCCAAGTGAACAGCTGATACCAGTATAAGGATTGGAAACAACACCTGGGCAGAGCAACCCCTTCCATGGTGAGACCAACCAGCTCCAATATAACCCTCCCCTATTATACTAAACTTGAGTATTGCTTATCTGTCCAAATCCTGAGCCAAAGCACATTCCTGAGTTCATGCATCAATTCCCAAGGATGTGGCCAATTTCCTTGAGAATGTTCACAGCCACCCTGGAATGTTCCTAATACCTACCTTGGTGTTTGCTTGCCCTGTAACAAAGAACTGTAAGTTCTTGCTTTATCTCATAAGGTTACTGCCCAGTTTCTCTGCCTTTTATGCTGACTATATGCTGACCAAGGAAATACTAGTTGCTGATTGTCAGAGTTTAAAGTTTGAACAATACTCATTAATTTTTTCCCAATACATTGGTGGTAGAGAAAGATGTCAGAGATTTGCAACATGATGGGGATTTGCTGCATTTTTTGGCTTTGATGGTGGAGGGCTTTAGTTCACATGCCAAGGAATGCAGATGACCTTCAGAAGCTTAAAACAGCCCCTAGCTGACAGCCAGCAAAAAATGGGACTTTTTCCTGTAATCACAAGGAACTTAATGCTTCAGTAACTAGAATGAGCTTGGAAGTGGATTCTTCCCCAGAGACTTCTGATAAGAGTCCATCAAGACTCACAGCATCAAGGCTTTATGAGATCTTTAGGAGAGGACCCAGAATTCTGACCAGTGAAAAATCAATAGGTGCTGTTTAAAGCTGCAGAATGTGCGGTAATTTGTTACAACAATGATAGAAAAGTAGTATATATTTTGGTTCCTAGAAGTGGAATTCTTCTGTAAAAATACCTAAAAATATGGAAGTGGTTTGGGAATTGGGCAGTGGGCAGATGTTGGAGAATGTTGGGGAAAATGATAGGAAAAGTCAAGATTTCCTTGAACAGACTTTCAGTTGAAATATACACGTTGGATTTGCTGCTGGTGAAGGCTCAGAGGAGAGTGAGGAGCTTTATAGAAAAGTACTAAATCAACTTAGAAAAAGCATAAATCACTGTGGAAAAAAACCTGTGGAAATCTGGACTTGATGAATTGTGGCATAGAGAAATGTTTCAGGGTGTGGCTGCTTCCATTCATGGGCAGCTCTGCTCCATTTGTGGCTGACTTGCCCTGCCCGTGGCAGCTTTGCCCTGCCCAAGGTGGCTTTTTGCCCTGCCCATGGTGGCTCTGCCCTGCCCACGGTGGCTTACCCTTCTCAAGGTGGTCTTCCCACCTGGAGAGGTCCTTGGGAACTGAACCTGGGGCCTCCCATGTGGTGAACCAGTGCCCTAGCTACTGGGCTATAGCTGGTCCCCCTGTAATACATTTTAAAAAATGGCAAGATCTAAAGGTCAGCAAATTCAATTACAGAACAGTCTTTTTATGTATATTCTCAATTAAAGTAGAGGGGCTCCAGGATGTTTTAAGAGGTATCTTAGCAGATTCCAAAAGTAGCTAATAGATTAGTTAAAATACATACATACATACATACATACATACATACATATGTCTGTGAATTTGGCTATGTCCTAATGGAATGAATCCCTGTAAAGTCTATGCAAAATTTACAGGTTCTTGAGAATTTTAGACCAGGAGAAATGTTGCCAGGTTGGATTAAAAGAGAAAAAGAAAGCTTTTTAGACTTCCCAAATTATACCATCAGTAAGCAGGCTGATAACAATGCTACAAATGTGCTAACTTAAAGAAAGGGGTGGGGGAAGAAGTGTGTAACCAAGAGTCAGGTGGGTGTAAGCAATAGCTCAGAAGGTAGAGCTGAGACCAGAGAAAGAGGCTGGGATCTGTGGAAGATTATTCACAGACCTTGAAACATAATGAATAGATTTTCAATTATATATATATATATATATAAGGAAAAACAATGAAAGTTTTACTAGTTTACAATTATTCAAGCACTTCTAAAGAAAACAACCAGTTGGGTAAATTTTGCTCAGGATGACAATATTTAAGGTTTGATAACCATTTAAGCAACTATTTTAGTAAAGATTGATATGAAAGTTTGAAGGCAAATTAAGAAATATCTTTTGGATAAAAGTTTTGGAGAAATGTAACAACCAACTTTTTGTTGCTTTTAATTAAACTATTTTGAGATAATTATAGATTAGCATTCAGTTGTTACAAATAATAGAGATTCTATGTACCATTTACTCAATTTCCCCATTAAAAACATTTAAATAAGCCATAGTGCAATATTAAAACCAGAATACTGGCAGTGATATAGTCAAGATAGAGAATAATTCCAATGCTACATAGCTCCTTCATGATTCCCTTAAATAATCTCATTCACTCTGTAGCAGTTTGATATTATTTATGAATTCCAAAATTATATATTTGATTGTTTTTAAATTGGTCTGTTCTGCTGGGCATATTAGATTGTATTAGAGTCAGAGGTTCACTTTTACTTGATTAAATTAAGACTGGGGTTTTGATTCAGCCATGTTAGTAAGCTGTTGAGTCCCCACCTCCAACAAAGGAAATGACAGGGCAAAGGAGAGAGTGGGGGTTTTGATGCTGATGACTCAGGAAGCAAATACACAGAGAAGCAGATACATGAGGAAAGAGAGAAGGCTCCATTTGACATGGCAGAGGCCGTGGGAGGAGAATGACCCTCATAATCTACAGTTGACATTGTGAAGAGAGCAGACAGTTGTCCCCAGAAAGAAACAAGCCCCAGGGAAAGAGCCAACACTTATGCTAACCTATATCTGAGCCCAGAGTGAAATGAGCCCTGGGAAACAATATGACTTATCCCAGCCTATACCTGAGATTGGAAGAAGCTGAGACCACAGAGTTTTAGGAGGTAGAGGAAGTCTGAACCCTCACAGAGACCAGCAGCCATCTTGCTCTAACACCTGGGAACAGATTTTGCTGAGGGAAGTAATGCTTTATGGCCTTGTAACTGGAAGCTTCTACCCAAATAAATACCCTTTATAAAAGCCAACAAATTTCTGTTACTTTCCACCAGCACCCCTTTAGTTGACTAATACACCTTCTATCCCCAGTGCCTCCTTACCATCTAGAAACCATTAATATGTCCTCTGTTGCTATTATTATGTGCTATCAAGTATGTTAATTAAATACAATCATACAGTATGCTATCTATTTTCATTAGAGAAATTGTGGGTCTACAGAAAAATGTATAAAATACAGGATTCCCATATACCACCCTATTATTAACTCTCTACATTGTGAAACATTTGTTACTATTAATGAGAACACATTTTATAATTGTACTGTTAACAAAAGTCTACAGTTTAACTTAGGATTCACTATTTGTGCTGTGTAGTTCCATGGATTTAAAAAAAAAATTCTAGTCTAGTACCAAATATACAAACTAACATTTCTGCTTTTAACCACATTTAGGTATAGATATGTTCTGTTAATAATGCTCACAATATTATGATACCATCACCACTGTTCATTACCAAAGTTTTTCATCATTCCAAATAGAAATTTTGTATATTTTGGCCTTAAATCCCTATTACTTTTCCCCACCTCCACCCATGGTTACCTATATTCTAGATTCTGACCTTTTGAACTTGCTAATTATTTCATATCAGTGGGACCATTCAATATTTCCCCTTCTGCATCCCATATATTTTACTCAACAGGACCTTTTAAAGTGTCATCTAGGTTGTTGAATGTATCAGCACTCCAGTCATTTTCTATAGCTGAATAATATTCCATTGCATGTATTATATCTTATTGTGTTTATCCATTCATCAGTTGATGAACACTTGGTTTGCTTCCATCTTTTGCCAATTGTGGATAATGCTGCTATGAACATCACTGTGCAAATATCTCATCTATCTGTGACCCTGCTTTCAATTCTAAGGAGTATATATGGAGTAGGGGGATAGCCAGGCCATTTTATATTTCTATTCTTAGTTTTCTGAGTAACTGTCAAACTGTCTTCCACAGCACCTACACCATTTTATATTCCCACCAACAATAAATGAATGTTCCTATTTCTCCACATACTTTCCAATGCTAGTTATTTTCTGCTTTGTTAATAGTAGCCATTCTAATGGTTGTGAAGTGGTATCTCATTGTGGTTTTGATTTACATTTCCCTGATGACTAATGATGTTGATCATCTTTTCATTGCAATTTGTATATCTTCTTTGGATAAATATCTATTCAAATCATTTGCTCATTTTTTAAATTGGGTTGTTTGTCTTTATGTTGTTAAGTTGAAGGATTTCTTTATATATTCTGGGTATTAAACCTTCCTTGGATATGTATTCTCCAATATCTTCTCCCATTGTGTAGAGTGCCATTTCACTTTCTTGATAAAATCCTTTGAAGAACAAAAGTTTTTAAAGTTAATGAGGTACAATATAACTATTTTTAATTTTATTGCTTTTGCTTTGGATATAGTCTTAGAAGCCATGACCTAACACCAAGTCCCAAAGATTCTTCATTTTATTTTCTTCCAGCAGATTAATAGTTCTTGCTCTTATATTTAGGTCTTTGATCCATTTTGAATTGATTTTTGCATAAGATGTGAAGTAGGGGATCTACCTTCTATTTTTTTAAGTTTTCAAATGGAAATTTGTAGGTTTTTCAGAGATTTCTCTATAAAGGATCATGTCATCTGTGATTAGGGAATGCTTAATTCTTCCTTTGCAATATTTCTTTCTCTTTCTAATTGCTCTGGATTGATTTTCCAGTGTAATGTTGAACAAAAATGGTAACAGTGGACACCCCTTGCCTTCTTCCTGATCTTAGAGGGAAAGGTGTCAGTGTTTCACCATTGAGAATGATGTTAGGAATGGATTTTTCATAGATGCTCTTTATCATGTTGAGGGAGTTTACTGCTATTCCTAGGTTTCTAGAGGTTTTTGTCAAGGAGAGATGTATTTTTTTCCAATGCCTTTTCTGCATAAATTGAGATGATCATGTGTTCTTTCCATTGTTCTGTTAGTATATTGCACTTAATTGATATTTTTATGTTCTTCCACCATTTTATGTGGGATTAATACCATTTGATCATGATATATAATTCTTTTGATTTTCAAGATTGTTTTGAAATGAAAATTTTATAAGGTTCTATTTTAATTTGTCTCCTGGCATATTCATTACATTTCTTTAAATAATTTTTAGAGTTGCACTAGAGATTCCAACATATATTTTAATTAACATAAGACTATCTTCAAACAACATATCACTTTACATTTATTGGGGATATTCTACAACAGAGTATTCCAAAATCCTCTCTCTCATTTCTGGTGAAGTCATTTTACTCATCAATATGCTATACCCCACAATTCATTGCTACAATTATGAACTTAACCATCTAAATTCTGTAAAAATTTAGAACAATATAAAATAATTAATTTTACCTTAATTTATTCCTTCCCTTAATTTTTGCTGATCCAAGTATCTGAACTCTATCATTGTCCTACTCCATGAGGAACTTATTTTAACATCATTGAAGAGAAGGTTTTTTTGTTATGAACTCCCTTAGGTTTTGTTTTTCTGAGAAAATATTAAATTCTACTACAGTTAAAAAGATGATCTCACTGGATACAGAATTCTAATATATATTTTTTAAACACTTTAAATATGTCATTCCCCTCTCTTCTTGTTTGCCTGGTGTAATAGATTTCTCCAAACAGAATTGATAAGATATATTATATATTGACTTATGGAACCATGAACCCTGGCCACAAGAGACACAGTACTGTCTGTGTCACTGTAGATTGGGTGCTAATTTAGAGCATATACACCATCATGGAGATCATTGTCCCCTTCATGAAAGGTATTACCATGCAGTTGGTGATATAACTGTATATTCAAAAGACAATTCTACCATTCTGTCATCTCAGCTGCTTCAGGATGATAGGGAACATAGTAAGACCAGTGAATTTCATGAACATGTGCAAATTCCCGTACTTAATTTGTTGTGTAGTGGATTTCTTGATGAGAAGCTGTGCTTTAGAGAATACCATTACAGTGAATAAAGCATTCTGTCCACAGCTGGTACTTTTGGTTAAGTCTTGCACACAGTGAGGAAAATCCATATCTGGAATAACTGTCTATTATAGTAAAAACCAAATATTGTTCCTACCATGATGCATGTGGGCTTATGTAATCCACCTGCCACCAGGTGACAGGCTGATTTCCTTAGGGAATGGTGACAGTTTGGGAACTGAAAGTTAATTTCTGCTGTTGGAAAATTGGACACTCAGCAGTGACTATAGCCAGGTCAGCCTTGATGAGTAGAAGTCTATGATGCTGAGCCAATACATAACCTCTATCTCTACTACCATGAAAATTTTGCTCATGAGCCCATTTGGCAATGATGGGAGTGCTTGGGGAAAGAGTCTGATGATTACACACAGAATAGGCTTTCCTGTTCACTTGATATTAAAATCTTCCTTTGCTGGAGTCAAACTCTGATGAGGATTCACATGTAGAAAGACCATTCAGGAAATACTATCCAGATAACTCTTCCTCAAGCATCTTTGTCATCAACTTTCCAATCATGGGAAAGTTTATGCTGTATATATGTTTACACAATTTTTAAAAAAGCTACTAAAGAGACAATGACAATAAAATTCAATACCTTAGCCTGGACTGGATATAATAATGGCATAAATAATAGAGGCATAAACGATATTATTGGGACATATTTAAAAATTGGAGTGTAGAATGTAAAACTTTATATAATGTTAAAAAGTGTGTAAAGTTGAAAATTGCTCTTAAGGTAGTTCCATAAGTGAATATCCTTGTTCTTAGTAAATGTACACAGCATGACATAAATGAGTCAGTCTCAAATGTTTTGAAACTAAGTAGCTATACACACAGGTAGATAAATAGATAACTGGATAGATGGATAGATAATAGATAGCTAGAATGATACAACAAATGTGGCAAAATGTTAAAATTGGTGGGACTGGGTATCTGGGTGGTGTTATTTAGAGTTCTCCAGATGGGTTTTGTATTATATTTGCAAATGTCTTGTAAGTCTGAAATTATTTCTAAACAAAAGTTTAAGAAAAAATAGCAAAAAGAGTATCTGTCTCATTGCCTTTTAACCAAAATTGCCATTTTTGAAATAATTTTTCTGTTCATATAGGAAAATTGATAATGCATTTCACATTATTTTTACTAAATTTACTTTTTCCATTTTTATAGTCCATGTATAGGATTTAATTTGTAAATTTTCAGTCCAATCTCTACCCATTTTCCCTTTGTAAATTAGTTTTATTTGCCTTATAATTCCATATGAGGCATTTATATATTAACATACAAAATTTACATTATATTTTGTGAAATATTATTCTTTTGTAGTTTGTCAAGTTTTGTATATGTTGCACATTAATACTCTAAGTTACATTAATTTAAATATCCAAAAATATCTTTCTAAAATTCCTTCTTCATGTAAATTAAATATCTGACTCCAGGTCAGTTTTACGTTAACTCTGTTCTTTGGAATTCCATAAATATATGACACACCAAACTCAAGTTAGTAAAAATTTAGATATAACCCAAAAACCCGAACCTGTTCATGTTTGTAATATAATCTATGCTACCTCTAAAGTTCCTTGAAATAAAACAAATGTTTTGTAATACAATCCTGCTAAATCTTTCTAATTCACTTATCTAGAAAAACTCCACATTTTCTTAATGTGAAACAATGAATAGTCTCTTCTATATTTTACTGCTAATTACTGAACTTCACTCAGATACTCACCTTTAAATAACATTTTTACTATCCTGCTGTTTTCAGATGCTACTCATATATAATAGTATTGTTAATTTTCATTAAAATAGAAAAAAAAGTCATCTGTATTCCGTCAGTATAACAACCTAAATAACTTAGTAAACATCAACATACTTTTGGGGGGGCAAATAAATAAATAAATAAATAAATAAATACATCTTTAAAAAATGAAAAAAAATCAACATACTTTGTATATGTAGCAATATGCTCAACCTAGTTTGTGGGGAAACACAATCCTCATCATAGTGTTTTCCTTATTAATTTTTATAATTTGTATTTACTATTAAATATAATACTTTTAATATATTATCAATTATTATTTTCTAAAGTTTCACCTTTTTTCTTTTTCAATAGGATATGAATCCATGAAGCTAAAATTGCTCTAATTTTTATTGTTCAATTATATCAATCTTACAATCAATTATTTTATCTTCATGTGTCTCACAAAGTTCCTTATCTCTGTTTTTACATTTATTTATTCTATCTTCCTTCATTTCTAAACTTATGGAGTTTTAATATTGTTGTGAAGCTGCAATGGTTACTTCTGTTATTGGGCCAAGCAAACTCTTGTAAGGGGATTATTATAAAAAAGTAATTTGAGGGTTAATATTCATTATGAGAAAATGTTTTGCATTCAGATACTATAGGTTAAAGTTGACATAACTTTAGTTGTTAGAAATAAAAATTATATCATTTGAATCAGGAGAATATATTGCATTTTTTGAGACATTACAAAAAATAAAATCAAATAAATACATGATTTTGCTTCTTCCAAACTCAAAATTCAGATGAGGCAACAGCATGCTAGAGTTCAAAAACATGGAGCAGTAATTCAGTATCTAGCAGTGACTCCATTTCTCCATTTGATGGTTAATAGTTCAGAATAACTTGTTTTGAAAGAGCTAAGAGGAAGCCTGAGCTTTTGTACTATGTTAAAGGAAGAAAAGGATATAAGCATTGTTCCAGTACATGGAATGAACTAAAAATAGTGAAACATAAGATAGGAAAGTGGCCACTGATGAAAGTGAATCTTTAAGGATCTGATTAAGATTTTTGGTTGCTTTGTAATTGTAGCAGTTTGACATTGTTTATAGATAGATATTGGATTGTGTTTGTCAATTGGTCTGTTCCTCTGGGTGTATTAGATTGTATTAGATTCAGAGGTTTCACTTTTACTTTATTAAATTAAGATTAGGGCTTTTATTTGACCACATCATTAGAGTGTGCAGGGTAAAGACCCTACCCCCTTGGTGGGGATAAAACAGACTCTCACACAGAAGTAAATACACAGGGAAGTAGAAGCAGAGACTTTAGTCTTGACACTGGAACCCCAGAGAGAGATGAGCCATTCACCTGATAGTTTACAGCTGGCTTTGTGGAGCGAGCAGAGCAGCTGAGCCTGGAAAGAAAAGAGCCCTAGGGAGAGAGTTGAGCCCTCCAGCCTACAGCTGAGATTGGAAGAAACTGGGACCACAGAGCCTTAGGGGAAAGAAGGAAGGCTGAAGCTTT